>CM018031.1:54621687-54789187 GCA_008638375.1 Nyssa sinensis | reverse complement strand
TTGAGTTGAGTTGGGCCGTTTTTAAATAGAAATGGGATTGGGTTTTCTTTAAATGGTTGGGTTTCTAAATAGTGGGTTGGTCCAGTTTAAGCGGGGAGTGAATTGGGCTTATGGTTTGGGCTGCACAGGAAAATGGAAGAAGGGGGCTTGATTGGAAAATAAAAAGAAAAAGAAGGAAAAAAAAGGGGGGAGGGGGGATTCGATCCAGGGATGGCGTGGATGAGAGGGACACGCGTGACCAAATGGGACGGTTACCAATCGTGCCCATATTGGAACCGAATATATATATGTTATACTTTATTCCATTAAATTAATTAAAATTAATTTAATTATTTAAGTGTCACGAAATAATCCGGAGTCCAAATGGGACAAGTCATTAGTGTATTTTGACTATCTCGATCATTCCGAGACCAATGGTGAAGTCCATTTTACGAGACGGGGTCCCAAAAAATAAAAGACCCGTAGTAACATTAAAAATTACTAGATTACCCTTGAGTTGAAACATAGTCAAATGAACTTTGATTTAAGTAAACAAATAGTAAAATTTTATTACCCCAACCATTCCGGACTCAACCGTGGAGTCCGATTTATGAGAAAAGTTCCCGGGGAATGAAAACCCGTAAAAGTACAAAATGACAGTTTTGCCCTTTTTAGCTCAGATGTCCGAATTGAATTCCAAGAAAACCTAAACTTATTCTTCAACGTTCCGGACTCAATAGCAGGGTTTAATTGAGAAGAATAGAAACTTGTAAAATAAAGACATAAAATTTGATGAATAGCATAATTCAAGTAACAAATGGACTGAGTCACATGTTATGATTTTAGGGGCACTGAAGGACAAGGAGAAGGCGGTCTGACCTTCTACTTCTTACTGTTGGTTCCATTACACTGCCAGTGCTACTTCTTAGGGTTGAGACCAACCCGTCAGGTACGATGTATTGTGCTAAGTAAGAAATAGAATTAAGTTAGGAATGACTGCCATGTTAACTTGATGATTTATATATTTGTCTGGCTGCTTGTGTGCTTATATGTTTCCTGTTATCCTTTTGAAAGTTAGTGATGAATGCGGGTCGTGACTATGTGTACATTCTATGTGTTGGCATGATGTGTGAATTATGTTTTCGAGAATTGTTGAGATTATGAACTGTGAACTCAAAGCATGTGTTTAAGTGAATTATGTATGGCATGTACCCTTGGTGAAGGATTCTATGATTGGAATGTTATTGTTTAAAGCATGCTTCATGCATGGATGAAAAACCTAAATGAGATTACATTTTTGCATGGTGAATTCAAAGCATATTGGTGTGGTGTGATTCTTTGAGGCAGAATGTGAGTTGAGCAATTGGTGTTATGCATACTGGTTACTCATGTCCGTCGGGGAAGGTCCGTAAAATGAGACATATTGGCTACTCATGTCCATCGGGGAAGGTCCATAAAGTGAGACATACTTGGATGCTCAAGCTGTCGGGAAAGGTCCATAAAGTGAGACATACTTGGATGCTCAGGCCGTCGGGGAAGGTCCGTAAAGTGAGGTATGGTTGTGACATGGAATTTGCATGAGTGCATCACGCATAATGTTCATATGTTGTATTGGTGAAGTTGAATGCCATGTAGATATAACTGTACACTTGCACATGCCACGCCCTTAATTTTGTTTCTTGCATTAGCATTATATTGTACCAGCAGTTGAGCTGACCCATTCGTGGGACAAACATTTCAGATGACGCTCCTGGCACTTGAGACTTGAGGAAGTCTTACAGAGTGGAGGCGATATGAGCTTAGGAGGATATTTGATCCATGAGGGCATATTTTGTGATGTAGGGCTTAAGTCCCAATGACATGTGAACAATGGATTCATGGGATGTAATTCATGTTATGTTGATGTATTGACGGTAATGGATGCATGCTTAGTTAAGTCTGTTTAAATTGTCCTTTATTTTATTTTATTTATTGTCTCGACAGTCGCGCCTCGGGTTCGCTAGAATTCGGGGCGTGACACCTTCTATCCTAACCAAAGACGCCTTGCAAACCTCCATAGCTCTACCTTAAGCGGAGAACTTGCAACCATTGGAATCCAAACTTCCCAATGAAATTATATTTCTCTTCAAGTTCAGTATATGTCTTACATTTGTCAAAGCCTTTACAATTTCATCATGCAAACAAATTCAAATCGTACCTATCCCAACTATCTTACAGGCCATGTTGTTGCTATTAAGACTGAACCACCATTGATTACATCATAGGTGGCGAACCAATCCCAATTAGGGGTCATATGATAGAAGCAACCTGAATCAAGAATTCACTTATCATTAAAGTGATTATCATAAGCAGTAACTAAAAGGACATTATTTGTAACCTCAACGGTTTCATGTGCAACATCGACAACATTAGCAGAATTAACATTTTTCTTTCCCCCTTGTTCTTTGAGCTTAGGACACTCGATTTTATAGTGTCCAAACTTGTGACAATAGCAACATTCAACCTCATTTTTCAGTGTTTTAGACTGTGATCGACCTCTAGATCCACCTTGGCCTCCACCTCAGCCTCGACCTTGACCTCGACCTCTATTACCACTACTTGAGCCCCTTTCATTAGGTCTGTCTCTATTATTTGAGCAATCCAAAAGACCCTTCACAAACAAACCCTTAGCCTGTAAATAGTTACTGCCTTTCCTATTCAACTTAGTCCTAAACTCTTTTGAGTTTAAAGATGCCTTAACATCTACTAAAGAGATGGTATCCCTTTTCATATAACATGAAATTAACAAAAGTCTTAAAAGAATTAGGCAATAAACACAGAATAATTAGGGATTGGTCTTCATCATCAACTTTAACATCAATATTCTTACAGGTCCATGATAATTTTATTAAATTCATCAAGGTGCTCATTAATCGACGTACCTTTTCATTTTGAGGGTGTACAACCACTGTTTCAAATACAAATGGTTGGTAAGCGACTTCTTCATTTACAAATTCTCTAGCTTTTTCAAAGTCTAGAGTCGGATTCTTCATCTAATACCTCACGCAAGACTCCATCAGAAAGAGATAACTGAATGACGCTATGTGCTTTTTCTTACATCTTGATCTTTTACTCCATGGTCAACGTTATTGGAAATATGTCATTCAAAACCTTCGCTAAACCTTGCTATTGTAACAAAGTTCAAAACTATTTTGACCATTAAACTTTTGTACTTGTATTTCGCGGTAGCCATCACCAAGGCTCTAATACCAGTTTGTTGTGCAATGGAAGCGAGAAACGAAACAACGAAGTGAAAAGAAATAAACACAACAAGAACTAGAGAGAACACCAAATATAGGTAGTTCGGCAAATGGCCTACGTCCATGGCGATTCACAACAAAAGATTCACTCTCAAAGATGAAGAATACAAAACGGGGTATTAAAATGCGCTCACAATATCTAAGAAGACTTTCTGCCGCTCTTTTTCTTTCCTTCTCTCACAATATCTATTATATAATGTTCCCAAACGCTAAAATAAGAAAAAGATGCGAAAATTACAAAACTGGCCCTGAGTGCTGATCGACACAGAGATGGGGGTTGTTGTCACCCGAGTGTCGATGGCCCTTTTTTTGGAATTTTTCAAATGCTCTGAAACTTCTTGCACCTATTGGTCAATAGAGGAGGGGATTGTCTAGGTCCAGGTGCCGATCAGTAGTCTTATAAAAATACTTGAAACGGTTTGGGTGCCAGTCGACTTAATAATGCAAGACACAAATAACAAGACAAACAAAACATGTCAAATGTTGTAGCTAAAAGTTTTATTTTGACCACTTTCAAATAATATAATATAATAATATCTAAATAATTATTATCTTATACAAATTTGTTTTGAGACTTTTGAAGACTTAATAATTTTGAAATTAATTATTATATTATACAATTAAAGGTTTTAAAAATTAAGGACCCTCATGATATGATTTTTGCTTGTTTTTGGAATGGCTTTGCATCCTAGAGTCTCACTTTTAGTGATATTCTATCTTAGAAATATAAAAATATATAAAAAATATACTCAATTCAATTTAACAAAGTCTTATTCTAATTATTTGGAATCTCTCAATTTTTATCTATTTAAGACCATTATCTTAATTAGACCACAAATTATCAGATCTTTTTTATTATCTTTACCAAAGTTAATTTTGATCGCCATCACCTCCTAACATGATGTAACACCCTAAACCTACTGTCCTAACATCCTGAAAGAGCCCACAACATTATGCCTCAAAAGCTTAAACGTAAGTTATTAGTAGAAAAACTTGTGGTATTGTATAAGCCAAACAAACTCCTCATACCTAACTGATGTGATATAGGATATTACAGTCTACCCGCTAATTATGCGATGTCCTCGTCTCATGGCTTGACCTACAAGACCTAATTTTTTTTTCTTGGCTGGCAGTGTATGAACCAACTCTACCACATTGCCGAATCATAGAATAATATACATAATTATATTATATAGTTATTATTTTTAGTATTTTTGAGGACTTAATAATTTTTAATTTGATTATTATATTATATAAATAAAAATCTTCAAAGTTAAGAAAGACTTAAATAATATAAAATTTTCAATTTTTGGTATAATTATTTTTTGGGTGAAGATGGATTTGGTTGTGTAAGTAAATCAATTAAAAGTTGACGAGGGCAGAGGAGCGAGAATTTAAAACCGAAGTTGAAATTATTAGTCGCATATACTAATGCTATTTGGTTTTAATTGTGGATTGCTGCATTTCTGAGAAGAAAAGGTTACGCCTTGCATTTTATAAGCAAATGTAGGCTAGTTGTGGATTGGGCAACAGATGTATAGATTGCTGGGCATGAAACTTGTGATCTCTATGAAGATTGTAATTATATATATCCTCATTTTTTTGAATTTATATTATCTAGTTCATCCAATGAATTGGAGTTATCGAAGTTGTTATATTAACTTTAAAATAGTTTTCAAGTAGAAAACATAGTATTTTAATTTTAAGAAATCGTGAAATTTATATGAAGGTTAGATAACTTTTAAGAAAATGAGATTGAAACTTTATTTGGATGACCAATATATGTGACTAAAGATGAGAGTAATGGACAAGGCTAATATGAGAAATTACGGATCAATAGAGTAGAGCATGGATTTGGTATATTTTATACATTGTATCCATATATAAAATAAAAAGAAAGTGAAGGAAAAAATAAATAAAAGGAAATTTTTGCGTGAATCTTTAGTATTAGAATAAAGACAAAGAGTGAGAGAGAGAATGGGTTAAAACTTGTATATTCACTGTGTCAATAACATGTACAAGAGAGGCCTATATATATAGGTATACAAGAGGGAATAATACTGGCATATTCCAGGGAACAATACTGGCATATTCCAAGGATATGCCAGGGTATAGCTGTACAGTATAGGTATAAATACTATGTGTGACAGTACACGGTAACAACCCCCCTCAAACTCAAGTAGGGGTAGTAGAGACCAACTGGAGTTTGGACACTAAATCATGATGGTGTCCTGGTGGATGTGCTTTGGTGAAGAGGTCGGTTGGTTGATTGGTAGAGGAGACAGAGAGGAGTCGAACAGTACCACTGATAATGTGTTGATGCACAAAGTGACAATCAATTTCGATATGTTTGGTTCATTCATGAAAAACATCATTGTGGGCAATTTGAATAGCACTACGATTATCACAGTAGAGAATAGTTGCAGTGGGAAGGGGAACTCCCCAGGTAGCAAGAAGCCATCAGATCCAAAGAAGCTCTTGGGTAGTATCGGCGAGAGTGCGATATTCAGCTTCAGTATTAGAGCAAGCTGTGACAGTTTGTTTCTTGCTATGCTAAGAAATAAAAGAGGTGCCAAGAAAAAATTAGTAGCCAGTGGTAGAACGACAGTTAGTCGGGTCACTTGCCCAATTAGCATCGGAGTAGGCACGTAACTCAAGAGGTGAGTCGACGGAGAAATGAAGATGAAAGAGGGTACTTTTAAGATACCGAAGAATCCAGAGAACAACAGTATAATGAGAGGATCAAGGGGTAGACATAAACTGATTGACAATATACACAGCATAGACAAGATCAAGTCGAGTAACTATGAGATAGACAAGACTACCGACTAACTGTCGGTACAAGATAGCATCACGGAAGGGTGTACCATCGAGAGGAGTGAGACGAACATTTGGCTTGAGAGGGGTAGAAGTAGTCTTACTATCGGTAAGACCAGCACGGGTGAGGAGATCGGAAGTATTCTTGGCTTGAGAGAGATAGTAGCCATGAGAATCAGAGGAAATCTCAAGACCCAAGAAGTAGTTAAGGGAACCAAGATCCTTCATCTTGAAGTGGTGACTGAGAAATTTTTTGAGAGTAGAAATTCCAGCGGAGTCATCACCAGTGATAATCATGTCATCAACATAGAGGAGAAGAAGGGTGGTGCCATGGTCAGTCTTACGAACAAAGAGAGCGGAGTCATAGGGACTAGAGGTAAAACCAAAGTCTCCAATAACAGAACTGAATTTGGCAAACCAGGCGCGAGGAGCTTGCTTGAGACCATACAAGGCGCGATGGAGCTTATAGACTTTGAGAGGGGGATGATCGTACCTTAGAGGGGGTTGCATATAGACTTCTTCAGTAAAGTCACCGTTAAGAAAAACATTCTTAATGTCCATTTGAAATAACCCCCATGTGCGAACAACAGCAATAGCCAACAGACTCCGAACAGAGGTAAAACGGGCAACAGGAGCAAAGGTCTCTTCATAGTCAATTCCATATTCTTGATTGAAGCCTTTGGCAATGAGGCGAGCCTTATAGCGCTTAATGGAACCATCAGAACGGGTCTTGATCTTGTGAACCCATTTGCAACCTATAGCAGTTTTACCCGAAGAAAGATCAACCAAGTCCCAGGTGCCAGTGGGGTGTAAAGCCTGCAATTTATCATCCATAGCTTTCTGCCAAAGAGGGTTAGTACGAGCCTCGCGATAAGATTAAGGCTCATAGTGAGAGAGAATAGTAGAAAATTAATGAAAGTCATGAAGATGGATTGGCAGTTCTCTTACCAGAGTAGAATGACGAAGAGAGAGAGCAGAATGAGGAACATGAATTGGATCTGGAGCAGGATCGTCAGGTGAAACAGGCATAGTAGGAGGAGCCGTAGTTGGTGAGGCTGGACCTGTGGCATCATTATCAGAAAATAATGAAATAGAGGGGTTAGTGAATAAAGAAAGGGGGACAGGGAGGAGAACATCTTGTGCTCCCAAAAGACCACATGTCAAGAAACACAAAGGCGTTTGGAGATAGGATCCCAACACCGATAGCCTTTGTGTTCTATCCCATATCCCAAGAAGAAGCAGCAAGAGCACGAGGGTCTAGTTTGGTACTCTCATGAGGCTGAAGTAACACAAAACAGGCACAACCAAAAACACAGAGAATATTGTAAGTAGGGGGTGTACCATATAGTCGTTCATAGGGAGATTGATTCGCAATGACTGGAGAAGGAATGCGATTAATAGTGTAAACTGCGGTGAGAGTACACTACAGGAAAAGGCACTATTAGCGATGCACGCGTACGTTGCTAATAGTGAAAAAATGGGTCGCTAAAGAGATTTTGCAACGCACAAAGGGGCGTCGCTAAAAACGTCCCTATGTGTCGCTAAAGGTAACTATTAGCGATGCTCACCGTGCGTCGCTAATAGTCTTGATGGTGCGTCGTAAATACTATACACGATCGTAATGTGCATTGCTAAAAGCTACTATTAGCGACGCTCTCTGTGTGTGTCACTAATGGTATCTTTTAGCGATGCTCACTGTGTGTGTGTCGCAAATGGTATCTTTTAGCGACGCTTACTATGTGTGTCGCAAATGCCAATCTTTAGCGACGAATTTGAAGCGTCGCTAAAATTTTAATTTTTTATCCTTACATTATTTGTTTTATTTGTTGTTTTATTCTTGTTTAAACCTGATATTCCTGTATCAATCATCCTGATATACAGTAAAATCCAAACATTCTGAAATGAATATATATTGAAAAAAAAATGCATTCATATATATATATATATTTATATATTATACTAATTAATTAGTTACATTTGTAAAAGTACAATTTAAGAATAAATACAAAAATAAAAAATTGTCTCAAAAAATGTAATTACAGATGTCGATGAAAAAAAAAAAGATAAAAATAGTCAGTCCCGATGTAAGACCTAAAGACCCCGACGCAATAATCTCGATCAATCTGAAATAAAGATCAAATGATATATATTAGAACTCTTATTAAATATATATGAAAGTGAATATATTATTTTTTTTCCATGCATAAATAGTAAGAACGGCATAAAGTAGCATAAGTTGCAAACCACTAATCCGAATTGATTGCCCTAAGTTTTTGGTAGTCTATTTTGTCAGTTGTGAGGTATGTGATGGGGTATCGAGATAGTTAGGCGGATATCTGGTATTTTGATCCATGAAAACCCTAAAACCCACCTTTTCAGAGCAAAAACTTGCATAAGTTTCAAACCGTTGATCCGAATCGAGTGCCGTAAGTTCTTGCCAGTCTATTTTATCATTTGTGAGGTGTGTGATGAGGTTTCGGGGTCGGTAGGCCGATATCTGGAATTTTGGTCTGTCAAAACCCAAAAATGGGCCTTTTTGGAGCAGAAACTTGCATAAGTTTCAAACCAGAGATCCGAACCGAATGCCGTAAGTTCGTGCAAGTCTATTTTATCATTTGTGAGGTGTGTGAGCAGAAACTTGCATAAGTTTCAAACCAGAGATCTGGACCGAGTGCCATAAGTTCGTGCAAGTCTATTTTATCATTTGTGAGGTGTGTGATGGGATTTTGTGGTAGTTAGGCCGATATCCGGTGTTTTGGTCCGTCAAAACTTGAAAATGGGCCTTTTTAGAGCAGAAACTTGCATAAGTTTCAAACCGGTGATCCGAACTGAGTGCCGTAAGTTTGTGCAAGTCTATTTTATCATTTTTGAGGTGTGTGATGGGTTTTCATGGTAGTTAGGCTAATATCCAGTGTTTTGGTTTGTCAAAACCCGAAAATGGGCCTTTTTGGAGTAGAAACTTGCATAAGTTTCAAACCAGTGATCCAAACCGAGTGTCGTAAGTTTGTGTAAGTTTATTTTATCATTTTTGAGGTGTGTGATGGGGTTTTGTGGTAGTTAGGCCGATATCCAGTGTTTTGGTCAGTCAAAATTCCAAAATGGGCCTTTTTAGAGCAGAAACTTGCATAAGTTTCAAACCGATGATCCGAACTAAGTGCCGCAAGTTTGTGAAAGTCTATTTTATCATATTTGAGGTGTGTGATGGGTTTTCCTGGTAGTTAGGCCGATATCCGATATTTTGGTCTGTCAAAACTCGAAAATGGGCCTTTTGGAGTAAAAACTTACATAAGTTTCAAACCAGTGATCCGAACCGAGTGCCATAAGTTCGTGCAAGTCTATGTTATCATTTGTGAGGAATGTGATGGGGTTTCATGGTAGTTAGGCTGATATCCAGTGTTTTGGTCCGTCAAAACCCAAAAATAGGCTTTTTTAAAGCAGAAACTTGCATAAGTTTTAAACCGGTGATCCGAACCGAGTGCCGTAAGTTTGTGCAAGTCTATTTTATCATTTGTGAGGTGTGTGATGGGGTTTTGTGGAAGTTAGGCCGATATCTGATGTTTTGGTCCGTCAAAACCCAAAAATGGGCCTTTTGGAGCAGAAACTTGCATTAGTTTCAAACCGGTAATCCGAACCGAGTGCCGTAAGTTCGTACAAGTCGATTTTATCATTTGTGAGGTGTGTGATGGGGTTTCATGGTATTTAGGCTGATATCTGGTGTTTTGGTCTGTTAAAATCCAAAAATGGGCCTTTTTAGAGCATACACTTGCATAAGTTTCAAACCGGTGACATTAAATAAGTTTGTGTAACTATATTTTTTTATTTTTACGTAAGATTTTATATAAATTATAAATCCCAAAGTATATAATTTTAAAACTTACCATGGTTGAACAGAGCCACTCTGTTGGCTAAGTGTTAGCCCCTTGAAGGGTTGACACGGCCATGGCATTGGTGAGCCTCAGCCAATGCCTAGGCCAAGGTGGGGGTGGCTTGTCATGGGCACCCTTACTTGAAGAATGGGATGTCTTGAAAGATACTTGGACTCGGTGTAGCTTATGTGTGCATGACTTGGGCGTAACAAAGGCCAAGGCAGCACTATGACAACAGTTGGCACGCACTGACAGCCTTTGGCAAGATGTACGCGCACAGGGGGAACAACTTAGCTTGCAAGTGATTGTATCTACTCCTGTCAGCTGGGTAAATTGTCCTAAGACATATATAGGGGGGAGCACCTCCTTGAGGCGCCCATGGGCGAGTAGCACATGCGGCCCAAGGCCTTGGCACCTTCGGGGCAAGGCATGTTGCTATTGTAAGCTGGTGGTCTGACTTCCATCACCAAGAGTGGCGGCATACGGTGGCAACGTTTGACAAACAAGTCCAAGCCATGAGTAGGCATGGTTCGATAATGAGGGCTGACACAGAAACATTGGTTGGATCAAGTGGTGCACTGATTCAAGGCCGAGTACACTGAGTAATGTTCTTGAGCGAGGGCTTGGAGTGGCACTAGCGCTGGTAGCAGTTGACAGCAGTTGGCAGCAGTTGCTGGACTAGTAGAAGACAAGGCTGGCTAAGGGTAGCCAAGGATAACTTCCTGTTGTGTTGGCATTGATCCAAAGGCTTATATTGTGTGTGAAAATGGGAGAAACGAATCCTCACAGGTGGCGCAAATCCAAGGCTTCAGATAGCCCTAGGAGTTAGGGGCACAACTGCAAGGCACAAGTGGCAGTTTGTGACAAACTCTAGTAGTTGGGGTGTAACTGCATGCCATGTGCGTGTCACATGTGGGCGGTTGAGATTTTGGCTATAAATACAATGTAATAGGGGGGTGCAAACATAGAAGAGAGTATGTTTTTCTTGTCACGCAACCCCAAGGCTGTGTATTCCTATACTGAGTTGAGTAGTAAAGGTTGGGAAGAGTTTTCCTGTAATCTGTGTCTTTGTGTGTGTTGTTGTGTTCTTTTTTACAAGCCTCTTGGCATGAGTGAGTGTTTTGGCTGACTAAGACAACTTTTTAGTGCCTCACAAGGTAGAAAATTCAGAAACAAATTTAGGCCCTATGATAATTGGTATCAGAGTGTAGTTTGACGACCATGGCCGGTGGTGCTACAAGCGAGGCCCTGCGAGTTCGAGTGTCCCATTTGGAAAATTTCGTTGGTGTCCTGGAAGATGATGGTGTTGTTCCACTTTCTGTTTCAATATAACAACACACCATCGAGTTGGTGGATTTGCAAAAGATCCTTAACGACTTCATGACAAAAACGAGTGCCAGAATCACCCACATCCTCTATGTGGTGTCCCTGACAGACATCATGAAGATCAACCTCAAAAGCTTGGAGGATGATGTAGCCCTCGTCAAGTAGTCGTCCCTGCCCACCCAAGCGCCATCCGAAAGGTGCCCGCCAAGATCAAAGTCTCTGAACCGAAGGCTTTTGTTGGTGCTAGAAACTTAAAGGAATTGGAGAATTTCCTTTGGGACATGGAGTAGTATTTCAAGGCTGCCCGTGTCCCCGACACAGAGAAGGTAACCATAGCCAATATGTATCTTACAAGTGATGCCAAACTTTGGTGGAGAACCCGAGTGCAAGATGATCTGAATGTTGGACGGCCATCGATCAAAATATGCGAGGTCTTGAAGAAGGAACTGAAGGATCAGTTCCTCCCTTGCAACACTGCATGGGTTGCTCGGGACAACTTGAAAAAGTTGAAGCACACCGGCATCGTGAGGGACTACATGAAAGAATTCACTTCTTTGATGCTTGACATCTAGAACATGTCAGAGGAGGACAAGCAGTTCAACTTCATGTCTGGACTCCAAGCATGGGCGCAAGCGGAGTTGTGAAGGCAAGGTGTAAGAGACCTTCCTTGTGCAATTACTAGAGTAGAGGGGTTGGTCAACTTTAAGGTTGTTGGATCCACATCCTCAACCTAAAATAAGAAGAACCATGGTGGGAAGAAGGCCAAAGATAGACAAAGCAGAGATGCTAAGAAGCAGCATGATGCAAAGAAGAAGAAAGGAAGTAGCAGCGGCACTTCTAAGTCCAAAGGAGAAACCAGCCAGAATAAAGGCAAGCCCATGAATGGCTGTTTCCTCTGTAATGACCCCCATCGCCTAAGAGACTGCCCCAAAAGAGAGAAACTGAGTGACTTGGTGCTTGGCAGCAAGGACTCAGACAGCGACTCTGACGTTCTAACCAGAGTCAATCCATTACAATTGCTGAATGCCATCACAGTTTAGAAGCCGCAGACTCAACATGGTTTGATGTATATGCAGGTTAAGGTGAATGGTAAGGAGGTGCGAGCAATGGTGGATACTGGAGCCACTCACAACTTCGTGGCCCAGCGAAAGGTGGCTACCTTTGGCCTGAAACTGGATCAGAACATGAGCAAGTTAAAAGTAGTCAACTCAAAGGCCAAACCAGTCCATGGTACAGCACAAACAACCCTCAACATTGGTGTATGGGAGGGATTGTGCAATCTGATGGCATTACCCTTAGATGATTTTGATCTGATCCTTAGCAACGAGTTTCTCGTGAAGGCTGAAGTGATGGTCATACCCCATCTTGGTGGCATGATGATCACTGATAAGAAAGCTGCATGCTTTGTCCCTGCTGTCTACAGCGACCAAAGCAAGAAAGAAGGGAAGAAGAAAACAAGGATGCTCTCTACATTGCAGTTGAAGACTGGATTGCAGAAAGGTGAAGAGACATACCTTGCAGCCCTGGTGGAGATCAAGCCCGACACCACTATGGAAGTTTCTGATGAAGTGGCTGACTTGCTGAAGGAGTTTGCAGATGTCATGCCACCAGAACTTCCCAAGTCCCTTTTGCCCCGACGAGCAACAGATCACAAGATTGAGTTGGAACCTGGTGTAAAACCTCCTACACAGGCTCCTTACAGAATGGCGGCTCCCCAATTGGCAGAATTGAGGAAGCAGTTGAAGAAACTCCTTGATGCAAGGTTCATTCAACCTTAAAAAGCCCCTTTTGGAGCCCCAGTATTGTTCCAACGGAAGCAGGATGGTTCAATGAGGATGTGCATTGACTATCGGGCCCTGAATAAGGTGACTATAAAGAACAAGTACCCGGTCCTGATTGTCCATGACCTATTTGATAGACTGAGTAGAGCTTTCTACTTCCCAAAACTGGACTTGCGCTCAGGCTATTGGCAAGTGCGGATTGTCTGTGTCACTCGCTACGGTTCGTATGAGTTCTTGGTGATGCCCTTTGGCTTCACTAATGCACCTGCCACATTCTGTAACCTTATGAATGATGTTTTTTACAAGTTTATTGACAAGTTTGTTGTAGTGTATCTTGACGATATTGTAGTCTACAGTGAGACTATTGGAGATCAATTGACTCACTTGAGGATGGTTTTCAGCAGCTTCAAAGAAAACTAACTTAAAGAAGGAGAAATGTGAGTTCTGCCAACAAGAAGTTATGTTTCTTGGCCATTGGGTCAGCAATGGTAGAGTTCGGATGGATGAATGGAAGGTGAAGGCCATCCTTGATTGGCCTGCACCAACTAAAGTGTCAGATTTAAGATCTTTTCATAGACTTGCTAACTACTGTCGCAGGTTTATCAAGGGTTACTCTAAAAAGGTAGCCCCTTTGATGGACTTGCTGAAGAAGGACAACCAGTAGGGCTGGAATGAAGTATGCCAGGCAGCCTTTGAGAAGCTAAAGTATGCAGTGGCTTCGAAGCCAGTGCTGCACCTGCCAGACTTCGAGTTGCCCTTTGAAGTCCACACTGATGCCTTTGACAGAGCTTTGGGAGGGGTTTTGGTACAAGAGAAACATCATGTTGCCTTCGAGAGCCGGAAGCTAAAGGATGTTGAGTAGAGGTATTCTACCCATGAGAAGGAGATGACTGTAGTTGTGCACTACTTGGACACTTGGAAGCATTATCTGATGGGGACTCGGTTCACAGTGGTGACGAACAATGTTGCCAACACCTACTTTAAGACCCAGGAGAAACTGACTCCCAAGCAAGCACGCTGGCAGGAGTTCTTGCTAGAGTTTAATTTTGAATGGGTTCATAGACCTGGTAGTTAAAATCAAGTTGCTAACGCTTTGAGTAGAAAGATTGTGCAGGAGTATGTTGCTGCCTTGTCCAACCTGTAGACAGACTTGTTGCAGCATGTGAAGGACTTCTCTTAGTTAGACAGTGCTTATGAGAAGTTGCGAAAACAAGTGAGAGATGGAGTTGTTCGCAAATATTGGCTGGATGATGAGATATTATATGCAAAAGGCGGCAGATTCTATGTTCCCAGTGGAGGGGGACTGAGGCGAGAACTCCTAAGAGAGACATATGATCAACAGTGGGCTGGACATCCTGGCATTGAGAGGATGCTAGCCTTATTGTCCCGTTCATATTATTGGCCAAAGATGGAAGAGGACATAGAAGCCTATGTCAAGACTTGTCTGGTATGCCAGCAGGACAAGTTGGAGAAGAAGAAGGAGGTAGGGCTGCTGCAAACCTTGCCCATTCTTGAGAGACCATGGCAATCAATTTCCATGGATTTCATTTCAGGACTACCAAAGGTGGATGGATTCAGATCCATCTTTGTTATTATTGACAGGTTCTCGAAGTATGAGGTCTTCATCCCTGCACCACATGCATACCCAGCAGATGTGGCTGCAGAACTGTTATTTCAAAATGTGGTGAAGTACTTCGGACTGCCAGAGGACATTATCAGTGACCGAGACTCACGGTTCACAGTTAGGTTCTGGACAATATTATTTGGGCTGATGGGCTCAGAGTTGAAGTTCTTTACAGCAAACCATCCTTAGACTGATGGTTAGACAAAGAGGATGAATGCACTACTAGAGGAGTACTTGCGGCACTATGTGACTGCAAGCCAGAAGAATTGGGTGCAGCTTATGAACACTGCCCAATTTTGTTACAACCTACAGAAGTCTTCTGCAACAGGATTCAGTCCCATTGAGTTGGCCACTAGACAACAGCCCCTCACTCTCCACGAGGTGGCCAAACAGAAGACTACTGGCCAATGTCTAGCTGCCTATCACTTTACAAGAGATAAGCAAGAGCTGCTGGATGAAGCTATGGACAGCCTCAACAAGGCACAACGTCAGATGAAGAAGTACGCTAACAAACACAAGAGGTTACTTGAGTTTCAGTTGGGAGATCAAGTTCTGCTGAAGTAGACTCCCCAAATTTGGAAGAATATTAGTAGCAAGACAGTTCACCGGGGGCTGATCCCTAAATATGATGGACCCTTTGAAGAGATCAAGAGGGTGGGGAATGTGGCTTACCGGCTGAAGCTTCCAAACAGACTGAAGATTCACCCAACATTCCATGTGAGCTTCCTGAAGCCATTCCATCAAGATGTTCTTGATGCCTTAAGGAAGCAAGCAAGGAGGGCACTGCCAGTGATAAGGAAACAGTTTGAGAAAGATGTTGAGAAAATTCTTTCTCACAGGACGCAAGGTCAGAGTAAGAAGAACCGATGGATTGATTATTTGGTTCAGTGGAAGGGCGGCAGCAAGGCAAATGCAAGTTGGGAAAGAGATGTGACTTTGTGGCAATTTGAGCGATAGATTCGAGTCTACTGGAACAATCCAATAAGGGCGTTAGATTCCTCTAGTGGGGGTGGTTTGTGAGCCCCTTGAAGGGTTGACACGGCTATGGCATTGGTGAGCCTCAACCAATGCCTAGGCCAAGGTGGGGGTGGCTTGTCATAGGCACCCTTACTTGAAAAATGGGATGTCTTGAAGGATACTTGGACTCGGTGCAGCTTATGTGTGCATGACTTGGGCGCAGTAAAGGCCAAGGCAGCACTATGACAACAGTTGGCGCGCACTAATAGCCTTTGGCAAGATGTACGTGCACAGGGGGAACAACTTAGCTTGCAAGTGATTGTATCTACTCCTTTCAGCTGGGCAAATTGTCCTAAGACATATATAGGGGGGAGTACCTCCTTAAGGCACCCATGGGCAAGTAGCCCATGTGGCCCAAGACCTTGGCACCTTCGAGGCAAGGCATGTTACTATTGTAAGCTGGTGGTCTGACTTCCATCACTAAGAATGGCGGCATACGGTGGCAATGTTTGACAAACAAGTCCAAGCCATGAGTAGGCATGGTTCGACAATGAGGGCTGACACAGAAGCATTGGTTGGATCAAGTTGTGCGCTGATTTAAGGCCGAGTACACTGAGGCATGTCCGTGAGCGAGGGACTTGGAGTGGCACTACCGCTAGCAGCAGTTGACAACATAGGTGGTAGCAGTTGGCAGCGGTTGCTGGACTGGCAGAAGACAAGGTTGGCTAAGGGCAGCCAAGGATAACTGCCTGTTGTGTTGGCATTGATCCAAGGGCTCATATTGTGTGCGACAATGGGAGGAATGGATCCTCACAGGTGGCGCCAATCCAAGGCTTCAGATAGCCCTAGTAGTTGGGGGCGCAACTGCAAGGCACAGGTGGCAGTCTGTGACAAACCCTATCAGTTTGGGTGTAACTGACATGCCATGTGCGTGTCACATGTGGGCGGTTGAGATTTTGGCTATAAATACAATGTAATAGGGGGGTGCAGACATAGAAGAGAGTGTGTTCTTTTTGTCACGCAACCCCAAGGCTGTGTATTCCTATACTGATTTGAATAGTAAAGGTTGGGAAGAGTTTCCCTGTAATCTGTGTCTTTGTGTGTGTTACTGTGTTCTCTTTTACAAGCCTCTTAGCATAAGTAAGTGTTTTGGCTGACTAAAACAGCATCTTAGTGCTGCATAAGGAAGAAAATTCAGAAAAGAATTTAGGCCCTGTGACACTGAGCGTCATCTGCACAAGAGTGTCTAGTTGGGAATATCGCTCCTCGAGCGCCGTCACCTTTTACCGCAGCTCTACATTCTCTCGTTGAACTACCTCAGTGGCTGTGTGCACCCTAGCATCACTCTCAACGGTAGAGGACGATGCCGTTAATGCCATCTCAATCTTTAAGCCACGTAGATAGCCGCGCCTCTTGCCCAAAACAGTCTTCCGTATCTGGTCATCGGTCGGCGGATCCTGACCCTCAGCTGTCGGCTAAGCACGCAGCTGGACCATCTCTTTCTATAAAAACATAAATATATGTTACTACTTTTATAACTTTAGATTAATATTAAATTAGTAATACTGTGCCAAGTTACAGAAAAACTTACATAAAGCCGTTGTGCTTTAGGCCCAGTCCAACCCTTCTCGGGGTTGTAGTGCGTCTTGTGCCACAAATCAATGGTGCTAGGTAGTGCACTAGTCTCCTGGTCTCGTTGGAGAAAATAAATAGTGGGTCACTTTTTGCTTGCTTCTGCTCTCGCTATTTTTCTTACTCAGTTCTTACACTTGGCCAAAACAAAGAAGGTTAGTATAAATGATAATGATTTTTCAGACAACAAAAGTAATTTTGACAATTTTTACCTGGAATGCATCACTAGCGAACCGGTTGCACAGTAACATCCAATCTTCCACCGTGACCCCCCTGTAAGGTCTGTCACAGGGCTCTCTCCGGCTGCCACCTCTGCCTCGTAGTGCATGTGGAGCCAGTGTCAATAGTCCCTGAAATGGACTCCCAAGTAACGGTCCACTGCCTTCGCTACGTGAGGCAGGTGGAGATCGATGTCAAACTTCTCCTATAAAGCATGTCATTGTCAAAACATTACGACATTAAATATGTTAAAATTTAGTTCAACACAATAATAAAAGACATACCAGGATATGCGCATGAATATGCCGTCGCTCCTCCTCAGTGACGAGACTCCAGTCACTAATATGGAGTGGAGGGCGTAGTCGGCAAATGATGCCGACCTTTGTGGTTAACTGTTGTGTCCCACCCACCAATGGGCTTTAGCAAGCCCTCAAGCAGCTCAATCCGAAGTCGCGAGCCCCCTGCTGCCTCCATTTGAGCCTACAAACTCCGATTCTTCAACCTACCGCGCCCTTGTCTAGATGTGGTGGCCGAAGCTTTAGAAAAAATAAAATAGAAACAATTAGTACCATATTTATATAATCTTTAATACAAAGTGGAACTATGCATACCATTAATGGCAGGATCGGATGACCTTGTAGAGGAAGAAGAAGGGGTTGATGGGTCCACCGGGGCTGTGCGTCTGCGTGAGCTTGGTCCAACCACATCTAAAAAGAAAGTTTAAAAGTAAATTCCATTACATCATAAAAATTAAAATCTATTACATCATAAAATTGAAAATCCATAACATTATAAAATTGACAATCCATTACATCATAAAATTGAAAATCCATTACACTTGATCCTAACACATGTAACACCTATTAAAATTATTCATCTGATTTTGTATCATCATCTGAACTTGGATTTTCTTCATTCTCGGTACAATACTCTAACAATGTCTCATCATGAAAATCACTTTCTTCGTCATCATCATCATTAATGAACGTTGCATCCCTCGGATTTAATTGTGTGGTATTGGTGAAGTTGGAAGCTACGACATGATCTGGTTCTACATCAATTCTATTCAACAGATACGAAGTAACATCTTCCTGATCATGCCGGAAAACACCATCGTGGCCAGTTTGAGACTTTTCTTGTAATCCGTCCTTAATCCTCTCCAACTCTTCATCTCCCTCGCCAACTTCTAAGACATTATAAACATTTCTAGTTTTTATTTTTTGGATAACATACCAATCACATCATGTTATGCCAAAACATACGGATCATCTTTAAATGTCGTACGTGACGTATTAACACTTATGAAGTGCTTATCGATCTGCATTCCAGTCTTCTTATTACTTACATCCCATCAATCACATTTAAAAATATACACAGAATGACCGTAATAATAATGTAACTGTATGATGTTTTGTAAAACACCATAGTACTCTACAGTTTGTCCTGCGTCACCATCTCCTTGAACAAGGACCCCACTATTTTGTGTTCGCCGACTGACCTCACGTTCCTTCGTGTGAAATCGAACACCATCAACAATTAAACCGTGTAGCGGGATATCCTTTGATCAGGACTACATGCCAAGGAATATAATTGATCGTATGCCTCAAGAGATTGTTAGTGGCGTAATAGCTTCATCTATTAATTCAATAGAAGTACAAAATTAATTGAATACAAATGCATAGAGTAATACAATTATAATTAATTGAAACCTTGTCTTACACGTTCTCCGAACCACTTTGGAAACAAATTTTGTTATCTTTGCTTTAGATTAGAACTTGATACATGTTCTCTCTGAAGCTCGATCGTATGCTCACTGCATAAGATGAGATATGTTATATGTAACTTACGTTTGTGTACTAATGTAGTATTGCAATGATTTCGATAAACTTACTTAAAATATGGCAATGTCTCATCGTAGTTGTTGAGCATGGTGTAGTGGGCTTTTTCCAACTCTTGAGGATGACACCATTCATATATACGGGCACCTATTGGACACACATTCTGATTAAACACCCTTCTGGTCGTGCTATGTTATGCACATATTGCTTCAATGTGTGCAAATATCTGTTTTAATAATTAATCAGTTATACATTAAAATAGTTAGGATGGATAGATAACATAATTCATTAAATTAAATATACCTTTCTATTAGATACATCTAACGGTATTGGACAGGTCCGCCAATTCTTGCCTCATGAGGCAAATGCACAACTAGGTGGACCATTACATCAAAGAAAGCTGGAGGAAAAATCTTTTCCAACTTGCAAAGGATCACGACAACATCCCTTTTGAGCTTTTCCAGTACTTCCAAATTCAACGTTTTCGCATATAATTCTCTAAAGAAGCAGCCCAGCTCAGTCAATGTAGTTGATATGTCATCAGTGAGATATCCACGTAGTGCAACCGGAAGAAGTCATTGTAAAAGGACCTGGCAGTCATGACTCTTCAATTCGGATATTTTCCCATCTATAACATATACACACTAAGATATATTTGATACGTATCCATCTGGAAACTTCACCAATTTAAACCACTCGAAAATCCTCATTCGCTCTGCGGATGATAACGTATATTGTGCAGGAGGCACGATATATTTATCACAGCTACATATTAGGTGTAGCTCTTTCCATATTCCCAGCTCCTACAGGTCCAACCGGGCTTTAACAGTATCTTTCGTCTTCCCTTCAATGTTCATTAAAGTTCCCAGCACATTATCACAGATGTTCTTCTCGATGTGCATAACATCCAAATTGTGCCTCAACTTAAGGGTCTCCCAGTATGGCAAATAAAAAAATATGCTCTTCTTCGTCCAATTTAACTCCACATTAGTACGTTTCCTCTTCTTAGTACCTGGTATCTTCCCAAACCTCACTGGTTGGATGAGTGCCAATTGCGCCAACACTTCTTTGCCAAGCAACAATGAAGGTGACAATTTGTGCTCAATTTTTCCATCAAACAAATGCTTTTGCCGATTTCGCCAGCCATGTGATGGCAGGTAGAAAACGACGATGGCATATGTAGCATATCTTCTTTCCATTGGACAAATATAGAGAACATGTATCCTTATTGCAAACCGGACATGCCAGATACCCCTTAGTGCTCCACCCAGACAAGTTCCCGTATGCTGAAAAGTCATTTATGGTCCATAGTAACACTGCATGCAATTGAAATGTCTCGTTCTTAGAGACGTCGTATGCCTCCACTCCCACCTTTCATAATTCCTTTAACTCATCCACTAAAGGACGCAAGTACACATTAATTTCATTACCAGGAGACTTCGGCCTTGGAATAAGCAACGACATGAAGATAAATAGTTCTTTTATACATTTCCACGATGGCAAGTTATACGGCACAAGCAACACCGGCCACATGTTGTAGGCATTACTCATGTCACCGAACGGATTGAAACCGTTGCTAGCCAGCCCAAGTCGTACGTTACGTGCCTCATTTGCAAACCATTCGTGATTTGTATCAAACTCAGCCCAAGTTTGAGAATCTTCCGAAAGCCTACATACATTTTCCTCAGCAACACGCTTCTCTTATGCCACTGCATATCTTCTGTCGTCTTCTGAGACATGTACAACCTTTGTAGCCTAGGTTTTAAGGGTCAATATCTGAGCACCTTGTGCGAAATTGTGTTGCTCTTTCCTTCATTCAGCTTGTACTTGGGTTCGTGGCACACCGTACACTCCTTACATTATTCAGTCTCCTTTAAAAATAACATGCAATCATTTTTGCAAGCATGTATGGGAATATACCCGAGGCCCAAATCTCTTAATATTTTTTTTGCCTAGTAATATGATTTTGGAAGGGTCTCCCCAGTAGGAAGCGCTGCTTTAATCAATTTAATGACCATATTAGGTGATTTGTTACTTCCATCGGTTGATGGTCTTAATATGAAGGAGTTTCACTGAGAAAGTCCAGTTTTGAAAACTTATCACAACCCGGATATAACGGTTACCTTGCTTCCTTCAACAAGGACTCAAATGCTTCCGATTGTCCCGTGTCACTCTTGTGACTACTCGTCTCAGTTGTAGCCCCTTGCAAGTCTGCCAGCATTTGTGGCAAGCCTTCGTAACCAACCCCAACATTATCACCAAAGTTATCATTGTCGTCTTCTTCTTCATCCTCAAATACCACTTGTACATCACGGTGTCTACTTAAATGCTTGATTCTACTCGGACAAAATTTCGGCAACATATCCCCACGGTTCTCTAAGTATACGAGATAGACGTTAGCATGTCCAAATATATACCTAGAGAACAATAGGAGACCGTGCTAAAATTTTATTATAGTGGAATATTCAAGCATGAGAAGCTATTGATTGTAATGTAGATTTATGCATTCTCGAACTGTCCTCTCTAGACAATTCAATAATCGATTTTCATACACATGAGCCCAATCGCGAATAAATTTCGCGACAAGATTCACATGTATTGAAAATGACTCCCGAACAGGGCTAACCTTACATGAATGCAATTGCTAACTTACAAACTAATCACCATAATTTTTTTTTTCATGAAGTAATCCCTCAAAAAAAAAAAAAATTAGGCCACGCTCACAGCGGCCCTGCTAAAAAGGCGCATCAGCACCCAATATAGGAGAAAAGAGAACTGGAAACTCTTCTTGCCAAAACTGATCTGATCCAATACCTACATAGGGTGTGAGTTATCGGACTGACTAGCAAGGTAACATGCTTCTAGATGAAATTGACAGCAAATAAAAAAACAAAAAAATGAGGTTCTATGTGATATTTTTCTTTGACGAGGTAGTAGACTATGCATATCAAATACATTAAAAAAAGACAGAGAGAGAAGAAAAAACCATCTTGAATTGCATATCAAATACAAAATCATTTCTTGGAATCTTTGTTTGCTTTGTTTGATTCTTAATTACAAACCATGGAGGAATATCATTTTCTCTTGTTGTAATAGAATCAAATTAAGTGATTTATTTTCCTTTCCAATATATAATTTCTTTCCCTAAGAACCAAAAAGTACTGTTAGAAAATTGCAATGGAGTTAGTTTCAGTACTATTAAAAAAATAGGAGGAGCCATATCACTTCGTGCCATTTATGAGCTGTGGTAGCTGATAGAGTATTAAATATCTAAGTTATACTTCATTTTTTTAATAGTTTAAATTTTTAAATGAGTTAATAATTTAACATAATATATATATATATGTATATATATATATGAGTGTTAATTATAATTGATATAAGTATTGATCGACCCACTCATAAATCTGGTATCAGGGTTAATTATATTTGATACAATATTGAAGATGTATTAAAGTATTAAATATTTGTTTTTATTTTTGTGATACAATTTTTTTTTGTTAAGTATAATTTGAATTATGTTAATAGGTCAAGTCCATTATAAATGTCTAAATTTAATAGTTTTCAAGTATTTATTAACTGTTTATCCAAAAAATCAATTCTTTATCTCAAACGACATTTATACAGTCATTTAACTCAAATAGTCTTTTTTTTGACAATTGAATCAAACAAGCACTTTCAATCATTTTTTTAATATGTGTTTATATTTTTAATCAATGAAATAAAAAAAATTAAATGGGTTAAGCTTGTTTTAAATTTCTTATTTTTCTCATTTAAGATTGCAAAGACAAAATTGATTTTATTTTTGGTTTGGTATCATGAAATTTGAGCCTTGAAATTGGATTCTAATGACTTTAAATTTTAGACTAACTAGCATCTAATTGTAGCTAAATCTAACTTTAATACCTCTATTTCATGGTACTAAACAAAGCTTTTCAAAATTTAGCACTAAAATTGAGGTACCGACTTCAGTTTAAAATTTTAATTTGTAGGACAAGTATAGTGATATCAGAATGAATGAGTAATGACAAGCATAGTGAAATAAACCCATGAACTATAAATGAGGAAGATTTCATGGCACAAGGGTACTACGTAAGTCTCTAAAGGAAGAAGTAGGCAAATTAGGCCCCCCTGACTAGGGTGTCATGCTGTGTGCATTTACAGCAGTGACCCAAATTCAGATTCGAACTAATATTTGAGTCAAAAAAATATTCATCAACAGTAGATTTAAACCTATACCAAATATTATTTACTAAAAAATAAAAAATATATAAACAAGGGGAGTGAGAGTAGAACCCTTGGGAGAGTTCATGACTCTCATGAGTTACCAATTAGGCTAGTCCTAGTTAGGTTACTACATATACACTCAAATCACTATTCAAAGTTAAATTTAAAATTTTTAAGACAGAGATTTTTTTTTTTTTGTTTGAGACAATGTGAAATTTTTAAAAATAATTTGAATAAAAACTAAATAACTGTTAGATAATATCAAATTCAAATGAAACTTTTACTGTTAAAGGTGGGTTAAGAGTGTGAAATCAATCTTTCATTTGCTTAGATATGGTTACTTTGACATCTAACCTTTCCAAACGCAGAAACTAGTGATGGTCGAGTTGCTGATCCAATAATAACTCAATGAACACCATTATACACAGAAATAACAAAACCCTTTACAAGAACAGTCAACACTGAATCAAACAAAAATTTAATATTCTATAGAAAAACAAACAAGTAATATTCTGCAGTATACATGAAGAAGAAAAATAAACAAATTTTAAACAAACCCAAACCTTTTTCAAACTCGGTGAGGTGGTGAGAAAGCTGAGAGATCGAAGATCGATCTAGAGAGAGAGAAACTGAGCGACGGAGAAAGAACGAGAGATCGGAGATATTCCACCTATCCAAACTGAGCGTATGAGATATGGAAATCAGAGATCGTGTTGGAGAGAGAGAGAGAGAGAGAGATCGATCCAGAGGGAGAAACTGAGCGCAGATCGATTTGACGAACAGAGGGGCTGATTTACAAGGGCTTATTAGCGACGCACTAATAGTCCTTGTGCGTCGCTCATTGTATGAAAAACTGTCACCATTTTTTGTCCACCACCCTATTTGCGATGCCCACCTACACATCACTGATATTAGTGACCCCTTGTGCGTCACCAATGGTGAATTGTTCGTCACTAATAGTTTCGCAGCCTAATTTTTTGCGCCGTTCATCAAATGTTTTATTACTTTTTTCCTACTATTCGCGACACACAACTGAGCGTCGCGAAAAATGGCTTTTAGCGACGATTTTCGTGCGTCGCTAATAATGGGCATCGCAAAAACTATATTTTTTTGCAGTGGCATCATCTCCCCAGAAATGCACGAGATAGGAGGAAGAAAGAAAGAGAGAGCGAACAGTGTCAAGAATATGACGATGTTTGTGTTCAGCACGACCTTTCTACTCAAAGGTGCCTGGGGCAAGAGCGATGGGGAAGGGTGCCCTGTTGTTGAAGAAATTGTAAAAAGTCAGTGTCGCGATACTCCATAGCATTGTCTGCATGAAAGATTTTGATAGGACGCGAAAACTAAGTGGTAATCATGTGGGCAAAGTTATAGTAAAGTTGTTTGAGTTCAAAATGATGCTGTATAAGGTAAATCCAAGTGAAACAGGAATAATCATCAATAAAGAAAACAAAATACTTGGAGCCACCCATAGTGGAAGTAAGAGGACCCCAAATGTTAGAATAAACTAAATCAAACGGGGCATCAAAAATAGAATCACTATTAGAAAAAGGTAAAACAGGTTGTTTACCAAGTTGATAGGATAAGCAATCATCATGTTTATTGATTACAGGACCCAAAATACTACTAGAAACTAGTTTTTGTAAACGACCAAAAGAAACATGACCAACTCTAGCATGCCAAAGACTTAAAGATGGAGGAGTAGAGGCAGCAATAGCAGAGCGAGTAGGCGTGGTAAGGAAGGAAGTGAGTGTGGAGGTGGACTAGTTCAAATAAACGTCCAACTTTACGGTCGGTCCCAAGTGTTTGTCCCTGTCTTTGGATCCTACACAAGTCAACTAGTGGAAGAAAAAATGATAGTAAGACTAAGGTCACAAAGCTGACCCACAGAAATGAGATTCAGAGTAAGTTGAGGAATAAAATAAGTATTGGGAAGAGATACTTTGGAGTGAGAGATGTGGCCGATGTGAGTAACAGGCATGTGAGAACCATTAGTAGTGTGAATAGTAGGAATATATGAGGCAAGAACTTTAGTGGTAAAAAGAGAGTTATCAGATGTCATATGATTACTACAAGAGAAATTAAAATACCGAGAGGAAGTACCTGGTGTAACAGATAGAGCAGTAGGAGGAGCAGTACCAGATGTGGAGATGATCTGTTTGAGGAGAGCAGTGAGGTCGTCATTGGAGAGAGAGGAAAAGAGAGAGGCATATGGAGAAGGATCCTCAGTGGCAGCAGTAGGAGTTGACCGTTGGCTAGACTTGAACCTGTTGGACCAGGATGAACTACCTTGGGAACGGTCAGCACTGTGGTTGTGGTGTTGGATTGTGAGGGCAATCATGTAAGAAATGACCTAGGTCCTCGCGTGTGACAGTGCTTGCAAACGCGAGTAGGACAGTGAAGCAGAGTATGGTTAAGTGCATGACAAAACTTGCAACCTGGTTGAGAAAGATGCCCAAAAGAAGGAGCAACGAGGGCAGTGGTGATATATTGAAGGCGTGCTGAGGAGGGAGCGGTAAGAGCAAACTCAGTAGGTAGAGGAGGGCGAGTGCAACGTCCTGTCTCATAGGAAACCAATTTAGAAATAACACTTTCCAAGGTTGGTAGTGGAGTACGATGAAACAAGATCGCACGAGTAGGCTTGAAGACATCATCGAGGGCCATCAAAAATTGGATCGGGCGCTGCTGATTTCAGTAGTTAAGAAACTTTGTCGCATCTTGAGAACAGCTCCAAGTGGGTTCAGAAGCAGTCAATTGATCCCAAAAGGCCTGCATACGGGAGTGAAAAGTGTCGATTGGTTCGCCAGGTTCTTGACACAGACGATGATGGTTATCCTGGAATTGGTACTAATAAGAGAGACCAACAGTGGTGTAGCGATCAGTAAGAAAGTCCCAAGCGGCTTTAGTAGTTTCGAAACGGCCAAATTGCATACTATTGGATGGAATAGAGGTACTGTGAAAAGCAAAGCTGATTGTCTAATTCTTGCTGTCCCACTCTTCGAGACGGTCCAAAAATTTGGCCTCAAGTTTGTCCGGGGCTTGCTTTGGTTCAGTGATATCGCCAGTAACAATGCGCCAGAGTTTGTGCCCTCGAAGGTAGCGAGACATGGCCTGGGCCCAAAGGACATAGTTCTGGCCATTTAGGACTAAGAGAACGTTGATAGCCAACTCTGTGGTACTCATGATGTTGATAACTGCACATTTGAAGAGTATTTAGACAAAAAAGAGGTAAGAAATACCTAGGAATGGCCTCCTATTGGCTGAAAAATAGCCCAAAAATGAAGAAAATGTGAAAATCAGCAAACTATGCTAATGTGGCAGGGTTTGCTGACGTGGCAGTATGACGTGGTTCAAAATGTTGACGTGATAGGTGATGTTGCACTGACGTGGCTCAAGCGTTGATGTGGTACTGACATAGCAGTATGACATAGCTCAAGTGCTGACGTGGCAAGATGACATGATAGATGACATGGCAAGCGTGGAGCGGTAGGCAGCGTGGAGAGCACGTGGCAGCGCGCGTGAGGGCGTGTAGAGGCGCGTGAGGGCGCGAGCTGGCTGGGTTGTGAGTGGATTTCACTCGCCGAGGCGTAGGTGGCGCATAGAGTGGTTTTCGGTAGCGAGAAATGTGACATTTTGCAGATTTCGAGGAGATGATCCGAACCAAGGTGGTTGGAAGCTGTGATGACGAGCGGAAGGCCTTGAATTGGTGGCAGTGGTGGGCGGCGCCTGTAACGGTGGTGGTGAGCAGTGTTCAGTTATGGAACACTAGTTCTGATACCATATTAGAATAAAGACAGAGAGAGAATGGGTTAAAACTTGTATATTCACTGTGTCAATTACATGTACAAAGAGAGGCCTATATATATAGGTATACAAGAGGGAATAATATTGGCATATTCCAGGGAATGATACTGGTATATTCCAAGGATATGCCAGGATATAGCTGTACAGTATAGGTATAAATACTACGTATGACAGTACACGGTAACATTTAGAAACTGAAGTAATAATAAGGTTGTGAAAAAAACAATAGAAGTACAGAAAATTTAAGAATCCTAAAATACAAATAATTGTTAAAAGTAATTAGAAAAGTTAAAGCGCTTATAGAAGAAAAATTTAAGAATATTGAAAAAAAATACAATAATAATAATTGTTAGTCCTAATAATTTTTAATTAAGGGTACTTTAGTAATTTTAATGATAATAAAGCATTATCTAAGTGGATTAACGTTTTATTCTATTGACAATGCAAATAGGTAATCTAGGTCAAATAAGTTTTTTTTACCAAGAAATGACAAAATCAATTAAGCTTAAGGATTTCACTCAAGTTCATCCTTCAAAGTTGAAATCAAATCAAGTGTAATAGTCTTATAATGATCTAAGCAAATGGATACACTCAAACCTAAGGAATCAAAACAAGTGCAGAGAATACTTTTTATTTTTCTTATTTTAGATTTTCAGTGATTTAAGATTAGATTGATCATTGGTCGTAAGCTCTTACTATTTAAATGATCAACAAAGAATAAACCTAAAATGATTTTTTAAAACAACACATTGCTACACTTCAAATTTTGAAAGATCAAAAGGTTTTAAAAATAGTAAATTGTGAAAAATAAGTAAGAAGACGGTGTCTGTCAAAACCAATTGACTAATTCTAAGAACCAATCAGCTGATTTTTACGATTTGTTTTTACACTGAACAAACTAGTCAACCTGTTCCTAAAACTAGTCGACTAAGTGACTTTTTTATAAGAATAGCTTGAACATATTGTTCAACACAATCGACTCTTTAGAAAAATTTAGTCGACTAATTTTCAACAATTAAACATCAAACCTTCTGAACTAATTAGTTTATCTGATCAGTTTATCAGATTTGATGATTCAGTCGACTGAATTTGTCGATTTGGCATTTTGAAATTCAAATTTTAAACAAAAAAAAAGTGAGGAACGACTTTTTTGAAATACAACGACCATATTCATTTGAGGGTTATAAATAGAGATTTTATAAAGTACTTATTGCTATCTATTTATAAGCATATATTTTTACACCTCTATTCTTGACTTTAGAGATGATCATTAAAAGTTAGATCTAAAAGTTTTACTCATTTTAAATAGTCTAAACTTACACCTGATATATTTATAAAGAATAAGCATATATTGTACCTATTTATTCTTGAAGAGAATGCTTGTTAGTAAACAAACTTTGTATCTTCTCATTGTGATGAGATTTGTAGGAAGGTGCTACTTTTGTGAGGTAAAATGGAATATTTTACTGCAAAAAGAGTGAGTAGTTCTTGTTGTAAATGTTTGACCTCCACCTGTAAGGAGACCAATATATTAAAAAAACTCAAGTGGTGATACTTGACTCGAGGACGTAGAAAATTTTTCGAACCATGAAAAAATCGCTGTGTTTGCTCTCTTTTCCTCTCTCAATTCTTTTACATACTTGTGTATTTCTTGCATCATTTTTAAAGTTTGTAAAAGTTGTCAATATTTACTAAATATCCTATCCATCTCCTTCTAAGGTAAATATCTGGACAACAATAATATATATAATTAATCTTATAAAAAATAATTATTACTATATTATATAATTATTATAATTTTGGGTTTTAAGGGCTTAATAATTTTTTAATTAATTATTACATTATACGATTAAAAGTTTAGTAAATTATACTAATCTCTCCTGAAGTTTCTAACAATTATACTGACATTCCTTAAAATTTCTAAAATTACGTCAACTTCTCTTACTTTGCCTGATAATCTACAAATATCATTCTCTAGTCAAATTTTTTAATCAAAATAACAAAACTGCCACTTTTTTTTTTATTTTTTATTTTTTCAATTTTAACCAAATTTATTAACTTTTTGAAAATATTTTTTTAATTTTATGTAAAAATAAATTTAAGGTAAAAGATAAAAGAATTTAATTTTTTATATTAAAATAAATTTCATATTTTAATCAATATTTATTTGAAAAATAAAAAATAAAAAAATAAAAAAAATTGTTAAAATTGAAAAAAAAAACATAAATGAGTAATTTTTTCACTTTGAAGAAAAAAATTGACCGAAAGAAATATTTATATAATGTCAAGTAAAGATGGAGATGTCAGTATAATTTCAAAAATTTTGGAAGAGGTCAATGTAATTGATTTCAGGAAATGTGAGTCTCGGGAGAGGTCACTATAATTGACCTTAGGAGATGTAAATATAATTTACTCCTAAAAGTCTTGACATTTAAGAGGACTCTTATTATATGAATTTTTGCTTGGCTATAAAATTGTATAAAAGATAAAGGGAAGCTGAAGGAAAAAATAAATAAAAGGATATTTTTGGAAGAATCTTTAAAATAAAGAAGTAATTATAAAATTGTGAGAAAAAAAATAAAGAAGTAGAGAAAATTTAAGAATCCATAGACATAAAGGATTGTTAAAAAGTGACTGAAAAATAAGACTCATAAAAAATAAAAATTTAAGAATTTAAAAAAATAGAATATTGATAAATTACAATAAGTATACAATTAAAATAAGAAAACTAGAACAATTATTATTATAAAATTAAAAGTTTTCAAAGTAGGGTTCCGTCCTTCCTTGACTTGCCACTTAGGTATTTTGTTTATCGTTTTCCAGAATTTTTGTAAAGGGCTCCTGTTTTCCGTTTTTCAACTCTTCATAAACTCCTGCTCGGGCCACTCGGCTAGCTCTGGTTCTTTCAAAGACCACCTTAATTTAAAAAGAAAAATCAACACTGATCCATTGTGCTACAGCTAAAAATCAAAGGAGGGCAACGACTGAGGAGCTGCCCCAACGACATAGAACTATGACTCAGCATACGGGGAAGAAATTCGTTCAGAAAGGATGTGAGGCACCTGTCAATCAAGGAAGAAATTTGTTCAGAAAGGATGTGAGGCACCTGTCAATCAACACTGATCCATTGTGCTACAGCTAAAAATTAGAGGGCAACGACTAAGGAGCAGCCTCAACGACAGAACTATGACTCAGCGTAGGGTTCAGAAGAAATTCGTTCAGAAAGGATGTGATGGACCTGTCAATCAACACTGATCCATTGTGCTACAGCTAAAAATCAAAGGAGGGCAACGACTAAGGAGCAGCCCCAACGACATAGAGCTATGACTCAGCGTAGGGTGAAGAAATTCATTCAGAAAGGATGAGACGCACCTGTCGGCCTCAGATGGACGAGACAAAAAGTATATTTAGTTCTAGCACTAGAGCGAGCGTTAGTTTTTGCACTAGAGCAACCATTGTCTCTTCATGCTCTTCCAAGATAGTTGAGAGTCATCCAAGAAAAAGAAAAATCTAAGTAGTACATCACCAGCATTAATACCTTACTTCAGCTTTAATTTAGGACGTCGGGAATAATATAATTATTTTGTTTTGTTTCTTTCATCTCTTCCAATAAATATAATAAGCTTTTGTGATCTTTTAATATATTTCTATAAAAACTACCCCAAACAACAAACAAACACAATAAAAAAAATATACCGAGTAATATATATTTTTTCATGCAATTTTTTCTTTTATATCCTTACTTTGATATACACTGATACGCCTAAATTATGCTAACAAATCAAAAATTGACATGTGTCTAATCTGTACTCTGTGCAGGTTATGAAGCAACTAGGTATGCCGACATGGCGTCAGTCTATCGACTTCTGAAATATTAACCACCAGGGTACCTACCTCTTTTATCAACCTTATCAGACTACCGAACAGGTCATCATCGCCATCTTGCTCTACCGACCTTGGAATGACAGGACAGACGGCGACGTGCAATAGTCAAAAGGGCAGTTGGTAACAGTAAGGCAGGTAGTGACAGTAGGGCAGATGATGATAGTAAGATTGATAATCATGATTACTATTGTCAGGCAACAGCAAACCCATACTTTGGCAGCACCAACTCTTACCCACTTTGGCAGATAATCAACCTAGAAATGCAAACCCTTGAGGTATGTAAGAGGGGGATCACTCTGTGAATTACTACTTGAAATATTATTTTTACACTCTATCTAACTTAATCATTGGAGGGGCTACCACCGGAACCATCCTCAGTGGCACACTGACTCCATTCCTTTCCAGACTTGATACCTTCGGAGAGTAGAGTCTTGACGAGTCAAAAAGTTGCAGCAACAGTTTGGCATCGTCTGTGGGAACGACAATCGTTCTTTCTAACTTCCGAATCGACTCTATCATGGCTCCAAATCTCTGAACAAGGCAAGTCTCTCGAAGCCAGCCTCCGACTGGTGAGGAGGAAGGGGAAACCCCCAACCTGTGCAACAGCAACTTGACTAGATGCAAGCACAACTATCAGTCATTTCCCAGGTTCTGGCTCCCTTAACTCAGAATCTGCCAAGTCACCCCAATTACCTCCCCCCAAATATCCCTAACAGAGGAGCATAGCTCCTTTCAACCCCAAGCGAAAGGCATAGGAGAGGTAAGGACCCCATTACCCATCCTACGTGCCCCTAGGCCGACGTTCATGCAAGAGATGATCACCACCCATCTAACAACCTTGGTGCAGGGATGCCAAATCTTCATCCAACCGTTCATTATCAAAGAAGAACAAGGATCCTGAGCCCTGCAAACTCAGGGGCCGACCATGCACGACCGATTTTTCAGCCGCAACAAGCATCAGTCCCACTTCAGAGGCAATCGAACCACGGTGTTCCCAGTCAGGAGCATCCCCTGCACATGGGACCCGAGGTTATCATGTCGGGACAGCATCATTTAGCCACATCCAGAGTACCCTCAAGGGCAAAAGAAGTGGTGGACTCGGTCGAACTAGCAGCCCCAGCTAGCGAGGGCAACCCCCCCAAGCAAGATGAAATAGCAAGGCTGCTCGACAGATTCACCACTTCGTTTACCCTAACCGTACTGGCAGAGGAGCTTCCCCAGAAGTTTATCGTTCCGAAGTTCACATCTTATGACGGGTCAAAGGACCTAAGAGACCATCTCTCCCACTATCAACACACCATGGCTCTACATGGAGCCACTAACGCGTTCTTATGCCGCACTTTCGTGACAAGCCTCAAAGGTGCAGTTCTAAGGTGGTTCCACAGTCTCCCTCAAGAGTCGGTCCCAAACTTCTATGAGCTCAGCAGAAGATTCCTCGATCGATTTTTAACCAGTAGGAGACTCAAAAAGGGGCCAGAGTTTTTCCTTTCAATAAAACAGCTGAAAGAGGAGTCACTTCGGGAGTACATTGCCCGAATCAATGCCGAATTCATAGAAGTCACGGACTGTACATCGACCTTCCTGGCTGCAGCCCTCCACGCAAGACTAGGGCCCGGGCGATTTCATGATTCCCTCACAAAAAATCCTCCTGCCGACATGGCTTCGCTCATGGAGAGAGCACAGAAATATATAAATTTGGAGGATACAAGGGCATCCTTCAAGAAGGCCAAGGAGCAGGCTCAGAAGGTGGATAACACCCAAAAGCGTACTCCGAGCAACTCCCAAAAAAGGCCTAGTAGCCCAGAAGTGAGGACAACACCCAGGTCTCGGAACAACTTTAACACTGGAAGTTTCGAGGCACTCACATCGCTAAATGCCTCCCTCACCCACGTTTATCATCAGGTTAGAACGAGCAAAAATCTGAAACGTCCAGAACCGTTGCACAGCCACCCCTACTCTCGAGATCAGAGTAAGTATTGTGATTTCTACAGGGATCACGGGCACACTACCGAGACTTGTAGGAACCTCCAGCAAGAAATTGAACAACTGATTCGAAGGGGGTGCATGAGGGAGTTTTTAGCCAGAAGAGGGCAGAACCCCAGGAATCAGAGGCCCCAACAACACAGGCAAGACTAGAGACCCCTACTTCAAAGACAAGGGCAGGAGCCCGAATAGGCGGAAGCTCGGAATGAGCAACCCCGCCAGAATAATTAGGTCATCCTTGTCCTTCATGCCAACAACTCACTGGCCGGAATGTCCAACCGAGCTAAGAAACGTTACGTTCGGGAGGCAAAGGCGGAGCCCGACTTCCTCTAAATCTCAACAAATGAAAAGAGACTGAAGCCCCTACTAAGTATCCAGTTCTCAGAGCTGGATCTCGTTGGCATAGATTGTCCTCACAGTGATGCCCTCGTCATTTCACTCAAGGTGGCAAATTTTGACACCAGAAGAGTGCTAGTGGACATGGGATATTCCACCAACATCCTATTTTATGAGCCTTTTAGACACATGAAGCTCAACACCACCGACCTAAAGGCCACCAATGTTGTAATGGCCGGATTTGACGGTAATTTGAGCTCGCCAATAGGAGGAATTAATCTACCGACCACAGTGGGAGAAAGAGATGACCAAAAGACCCTTATATCTGAATATATGGTTGTAGACTCCCGATCTCTATACAACATTATTATTGGAAGGTCGTGGCATCATCAGTTGGGGGCAGTCACCTCTACCCGTCATCAGTGCCTAAAATACATTCACAACGAAAAGGTCTACATCGTCAGAGGCTCCCAGTCAACATCTCGGGAGTGCCACATTGTGGCATTGAAAGGGAAGACCCCAAAATAGCAGTTACAGAAACCTCGGCAGCCTTTTAGTTCGTGGGAAAGCGCCGAATGCCCCACCAAAATCGACGAACCATTAAGCCTCAAAGGGAGAGACAGCATGGCAAAACCGATCCAAGAGCCCATCAAAGTACTGGTGAGCTCCAAAAAAGAGGGACGTTACTTACAACTCGGTGCGAACCTGTCCTAGTCAGAACAAGAGGAGATGATCGAGTTCTTAAAAGATAACTTATCAGTCTTCACGTGGGAAACCAAAGACATGGAGGGAATAGACCATTCTCTCATCTGCCACAAATTGATAACCGACTCGGGCCATCCCCCGGTTAGACAGAAGCGAAGGACCTTCACCCCAAAAAGACACAAGATAATCAATGAGGAGGTCCAGAGATTGCTAGATGCCAAGATGATAAGGAAAGTCTTTTACCTAGAGTGGCTCGCCAACACCATCCTCGTCAAAAAGAAGAATGGAAAGTGGCGGATCTGCGTCGACCATACTGACCTTAACAAGGCATGTCCCAAAGACAGTTTCCCGCTGTCTAGAATCAATCAGTTGGTTGACGTCACTGCAGGTCATGAGCTAATGAGCTTCATGGATGCATACTCTAGATACAATCAGATCCAAATGCACCCCCAGACCAGGAGAAAACATCTTCATCTCAGAATGAGGTCTTTACTGCTATAGGGTGATGCCCTTTGGACTAAAAAACACTGGAGCCACATACCAGCAATTAGTGAACAAAATGTTCAACCCTCTACTCGGTAGCACCATGGAAGTTTACATAGATGATATGTTAGTCAAGAGCCAGAAGAAGAGCGAGCACGTTCAGCATTTGAGGTAGACTTTCAACATACTAAAGGAGCAAAAAATGAAGTCGAATCCTTCAAAATGCACCTTTGGGGTCAGCAGGGGCAAGTTTCTTGGTTTCTTGATCTCACAAAGAGGCATAGAGGCAGACTCCTTGCAGATTAAAGCTTTGACAGAACTAGAGCCACCGAGGTCCAAAAAGGATATCCAACCACTGAACGGAAGAATCGCAACCCTGAATAGATTCATATCCAGATCTATCGATCGTTACCTCCCTTTTTTAAAGCTCTAAGGGGGAATAAGGCCCTTGAATGGACCCCTGAATGTGACAAAGCCTTTTCAAAACTGAAGCAATATATGGCATCCCCAGAGCTCTTATCCAAGCCGGTACGAGGGGAAAAGCTCTTCTTGTACCTTGTAGTATCCGAGAATGCAGTAAGTTCTGCACTTATCAGAAAAGAAAAGGGATGTCAGAAACCCGTATTCTATGTTAACAAGGCACTTCTTGGATCCGAAAAAAGATATCCTGAGGTAGAAAAATTAGCATTCGCCTTGATAGTTTCCGCTCGAAAGCTTCGGCCTTATTTCCAAGCTCACTCAATTGTGATCCCAACGTGCTACCCCCTAAAAGTAATTTTGCACAAACCTGACACCTCGGGATGCCTGATAAAGTGGTCTGTGGAGTTGGGGGAATTTGATATATCTTACACACCCAAGACTGCCATTAAAGCCCAAGCTCTAGCGGACTTCATTATAGAATTCACTCCAACTCTAGAGGGAAACCTCGGAGCAAGCACGGGCGTATCGGCATGACAGCTCCACGTTGATGGCTTCTCCACCGATAAGGGTTCCGGAGTCGATATTGTACTCCGATTTCCAGACAAAGTCATAACAGAGAAGGCCATCACCTTGAGCTTCGGAGCTTCCAACAATAAAGCTGAATACGAAGCACTGATCCTTAGGATGAAGTTGGCCCTAGAATGTGAGGCTCGCAGCCTTAAAATGTTTTTTGATTCATAGCTAGTGGTGGGCCAAGTACTAGGCGAATTTATAGCTAAAGACGACCGAATGATCAGATTTGCGGAATTGGTGAGCTCCTCAAAGAAGTCATTTTCCAATTTCAGTATCCACAAAATTGAAAGAAGTCAGAATGCCCAAGCCAATGCCCTAGCAAACATGGCCTCTCACTTGAAACCTAATAGGGATTCTGAAGTCAGCATTTCTTGCCAAGCGAGACCAAGCATCCAAGAGATCTAACCCATCTGCTTTGTGAAACAGCCTAAGGACCGGATGACTCTTATCTTTCGGTACTTGCAAGAAGAGGAGCTACCCAAAGAGAAGAACCAAGCTTGGAATATACTGCTCAGGTCAGCACGGTACCTAATTCTGAACAAAAAACTCTACCGCAGGTCCTATACCCAGTTGCTCTTGAGATGCCTATCCCCAGAACAGTCAAAATATGTCCTAGCCGAAATCCATGAAGGAATATGTAAAAACCACAACGGAGGCAGAACAATCACACACTGAGCTCTAACTCATGGCTACTACTAGCCTAACATGCTCGAACATGCCAAATAATATGTAAAGAAGTGCGATAAGTGTCAGCGTTTCACCTCGTCTCAACATCAGCCACACCAAAGCTCACCCCTATTATTAGCCTATGGTCCTTCGCTCAATGGGGGATGGACATTGTGGGACCACTGCCAAAGGCTCCCCAGAATAGAAGATATCTGCTGGTCGTCATTGATTATTTTTCCAACTGGGCAGAGGCGGAACCCCTAACCTACATCACCGAGGCAGAGGTAAAAAATTTTACATGGAAAAATATTGTCTGCAGGTTCGGTGTCTCTCGTGTCATCATTTCGGACAATGGCACTCAATTCGCCGGGAGACTATTCACAAAGTTCTGTTCCGACCTACACATTAGCCACCACTTTTCCTCACCCGGGCACCCTCAAGCCAATGGGCAGGCCGAGGTCACCAATCGGACGATCCTCGATGCCATCAAAAAGAGATTAGAGTAGGCCAAAGGAAGGTGGGTCAAGGAGCTCCCAAGAGTGCTCTGGGCGTACCGAACCACAAGAAGGATGTCAGCTGCCGAAACACCATTTTCACTCGCATACGGTACCGAGGCAGTCATTCTTGTAGAGATCGGTATGCCAACGCTGAGGACAAAAGCCTTCGACCAAGAGGCCAATGATATCTAACTGGCAGAAAATCTTGACCTACTAGAGGAAAAAAAAGACCGGGTTGGAATCAGGGCTGAAGAATATCGACGAAGGGTAGCTAAAGGCTTCCATCAGAAGGTGAAACCCGTAGCCTTCCAGCTCGGTGACCTCGTTCTGAGAAGGATCTTCCCTAACACCAAAGACCCCACCATGGGAAAGCTATCCCTGAACTGGGAGGGGCCTTATAAAGTGGTCAAGATTATCAGGCCTATGATCTATTGGTTAGAAGATATGTTTGGAAAACCAATTCTAAGGCCCTGGAATATTGAGCACCTAAGAAAGTACTATCAATAAAGCTTCTCCCCGTTGTGAATACGTTTTCCAAATATACAGGCCCCTACGAGCAAGAGCGTTGTAGGCAAGATCTCAATTCAATGCACAAGTCTCTAAACCTGGTCCATTAAAAGGCCCCTATAAGCAAGAGCGTCGTAGGCATAGTCTCAATTCAATGCACAAGTCTCTAGACCTGGTCTATTAAAAGGCCCCTACGAGCAAGAGCACTGTAGGTAAGGTCTCAATTCAATACACAGGTCTCCAGACCTAATCCATTAAAAGGCCCTTACGAGCAAGAGCGCTGCAGGCAAGGTCTCAATTCGATGCCCAGGTCTCCAGACCTGGTCTATTAAAAGGCCCTTACGAGCAAGAACGTTGTAGGCAAGGTCTCAATTCAACGTATAGGTCTCCAGACCTGGTCCATTAAAAGGCCCCTATGAGCAAGAGCGCTGTAGGCAAGATCTCAATTCAGTGCACAGGTCTCTAGAACTGGTCCATTAAAAGGCCCTTACGAGCAAGAGTGTTGTAGGCATGGTCTTAATTCGATGCACAGGCCCCCAGACCTAGTCCATTTAGAAGGACCCCTACGAACAAAAGCGCTGTAAGTGTGGTTTCGGTTCAATACAGAGGTCGCCAGACCTGATCCATCAGTTAATTGGCTCACATTATTACAAGTATGTCGCCTCTGGATCTAGAAAAATTTCTGAAGCCTCATCAGTTAAACAGGTTAGAATGTTTATTAGATTAACTCATCCTGTCGTAGTTCTTTTTAAAGATTCATTACATTAATTTAAATTATTTTGTTAACAAGTATTACACCTCTGAATCGATATTCCAAAAATGACCTATCCTTAAGATCACTACTTAGATGTAGTGATCCTAGATCTGATACGTTGCCTATTTTCAGATCTGAAGTTTTATTAAAATTACTTGTTATTCGCTAAGTGTTTGACTTCTGGACCCCCCTTTGATTGGGAATGACGCAGTAAGGTCTGAAGTATGATTAATTGAAGTAGCCAAAATCTTAAGCCTTCCAAAACTACAAAAAAAGTTATAAAAATTGATGCTTGTATTAATAGAAGCCCAAAAAAGTCAAACATTGTAGCGAAAAAAGTAAAATAAACAAAATAAATTAGTTTGGATTTTCTTGGGGGACGATAGAGAGGGGCGCTGCGTCTTCGATGACTGCATCCTGGGCTGGCTGATTGGGGGAGTTTGGCAATGATTCGTCTACCTCCACATTTTTCAGACCAGAGATATCCAGATCTGGATACAACTTTTGGATCCTCTTTCTGAAGAGGAGGTAGCCGAAGTTCACAAACTCACCCCCTATAGAATTGACCAGCGCCATCAGCTCTGCCTTGGTAGCTGCCTTTACCTCTTGAATCTTCTGAGCTTCTACTGCCTCAGTTTCCTTAAATTTCATCTTCAAATCATCTAAGTTTTGTCGGAGCTTGTCCCTCTGATTGAGCATGGACTCCATTCCATGCTTTGCCTCCATGTATTGCTCTTTAAAAGCCTCACACTTGGTCTCCAAGGAAGTTGCATTAGCTCGGGATGCCTTCAGATCGGCACGAGCAACCGTAAGCTCGGAATGGGCTACCTTCAAACTAGAAAGTGCAGTACTGAGGTCAAACTTAGTTACCTTCAGATTAGACCGAGCAGTACCAAGTTTGGACTGGGCTATCTTCAATTCGGCCTGAAGGCTGTTAGCCTTCTCAGATTGATCGGAACGATCCATGACGATGGCCAACGCCCGAATAGCCTACGAACAATGAACAGAGGGGTCAGAGTAGCTAAAACAGATAAATGACTAGGAAAATACTTTCTATGAAGAAATCTTACCCTGGCATGCCCCAGCATAAGCTCGGCCATGATCTGTTGAGAAGTCTTGCCCTAAAAATTTGGGGGGAGCGCCGACTTAAGAGCTAGTCTCATAGCCTCCACCTCAGAGGGCGCGTCGGCCAAATTTATGGGGAAAGAGATCGGTCCTTCCTACAAAGAAGCAGGACGAGCAGACGGAGAACCGTGCGTCGCAGGGGCAACACCTACCTCGGTCGACGTAACATTAGGTCGAGAGGCCTTAGATGGCTGAGAGTCATCAGGACGGGGGTCTTCGGCAAGCCGTTGAGCCTCAGGTCGTGAGTCCTCGACACGACGGGGAGCTCGGGCTACCAGCTTCCTCTTCTTTTGAGCTAAAGGGGCAGCTGTCGAAGAAGATGGGCCCCCAACCTTTGTTTTCAAGACCGGGACAAAGTTCGATAGCACAAATTTCTTTATCGTGGAGGCATCTTCCTTTGTCAGATTGGCTGCCATCAAGTTCTGAGGTGAGAGGATCTAGTAATGAGATCAGATGTTGGGCTGCAATAGGCGACCATATCTGTCTTCGATCTCGGGGGTGAAGGATGTCCTTTCCCACTTCCTTTTATCTGTAAAAAGAGTACAGAACAATAAAGGATTAGATAATCAGAACAGGAACAAGAACGAATGAAAACTAACATATGAAGATATGAAAACTCATCCTTTGGATTGGTATACCCGAGGAAAGAGACTCAGATGATCCTCGAAATCTTTGCGCTCCCAGCCTCCCCCAACGAAGAAGTACCACTTCTTCCATGTTTTGTTGGAAGATGGTACCGAAGTCAAAGGCCTGAACCTTTGATCAAAGGATATATAGTAGAGTCCCTCCGAACTGAGGTACTTCATATCCATCTGACTACGAATGAGGTCCAAATCTATCTGGACCCCATTCTGACGACCTAAAACTATGAAGGCCAATAGCTGCCTCCAGCTATTTATGTTCAGCTCGACAGAGCAGATGTTGAACCTGGTAAAGAACTCTATGAGGAGGGGATAGAAAGGAAAACGAACGCTTATCTCTAACCATTCGAGATATGCGCAGATCTCCCCTCGCTCAATGTCGGAGGGACAATCTGAAGGCTTGGGGACCCTACAGTAGATTTTTTTGGAAACTTATATTGTTTCCTGATGACTTTTAACACCCCTTTGGTCATAGTACTCTCCCTTCTTCTCTCTGAGACGCACTGGCCTCCCTATCACTAGACCCCTGGACAGACCCAGAAGAAGAAGAAGAAGAGGAAGAAGAAGTAGAAGAAGGGCCATCGTCCCCAACTATTTCTGATTCTACCCTAAACCCCACACTGTCAGAACTAGACATGGTCGGCAAACAAAAGATAAAAAGCGTGTGGAAGAGAAAGGAGAAGAAGAAGGTAAAAATAGTAAAGGACTAGAAATTACTAATAGGATGGGAAAACCAAGCTAGGTGGCCGAAAATTACACAAGGCTGCCAGAATTCTTACTGAGTTGCCGAAAATCTCCTGAGAGCACTTTGAAAATATTTGAAAGTTGTAAATAGAAAATCGGATAACCATCCCCACTATTTATAAGAAACAATAAAGGCATCATTTAATGCCTCGAGAACCGAATGACGATTACGTAATGAATGGCCTTGATTATTGGAACGGTGACGCGTATAATAAATACGCTAGAAACGACTGTTGTCCCCTTGAGATAAGAAACGATGCATTAACTATTGAGCGCGTGGCCCATTGAGATATGAAACGATGCACTAACTATTGAGCGCGTGACCCTTCGGGAACTCTAGCTTGAGTTCTGTACACGTTCTCAAAACTAAGGCTCGGGGGTGGGGGAGTAGCTGATACGCCAAAATTATGCTAACAAATCAGAAATTGACACGTGTCTAATCTGTAATCTATACAGGTTATGAAGCAACTAGGTATGCCAACATGGCGTCGGTCTACCGATTTCTGAAATATTAACCACTAGGGTACCGACTTCTTTTATCAACCTTATCGGACTACCGAACAGGTCATCATCATCATCTTGCTCTACTGACCTCGGAATGATAGGACAGACAGCGACGTGCAATAGTCAAAAGGGCAGTTGGTAACAGTAAGGCAAGTAGTGACAGTAGGGCAGGTGATGACAGTAAGACTGATAATCATGATTACTATCGTTAGGCAATAGCGAACCCATACTTTGGCAGCACCAACTCTTACCCACTTTGGCAGATAATCAACCTATAAATGCAAACCCTTGAGGTATGTAAGAGGGGGATCACTCTGTGAATTACTACTGGAAATATTATTTTTACACTCTATCTAACTTAATCATCGGAGGGGCTACCACCGGAGCCATCCCTGGTGGCACACTGACTCCATTCCTTTTCAAACTTGATACCTTCAGAGAGCAGAGTCTTAATGAGTCAAAAAGCTGCAGCAACATACACAGATAAAAAATAAAACAAAAACAAGAACAAAAATACAACTACAAATAAATAATTTACAAAGTGGGTTAAAAACACTCATCTTGATTGTAGTTCCAAGTAAAAGTAGTTTGTTACTCTGCAATTTTTTTCCCCCTAAGCAAGAAGATTTGTTTCGAGTAAGGGGTTTTGATTGACTGGGAACTGTATCGTCTTCTTGAATCTTTTTATGTAATTATGATGTATAGTGCTTGTCTTAAAGATTTTAATGATAACAAAACATTGTTCATATGGATTAATATTTTATCTAGTGACAATGCAAATATTTCATCTATGTCAAATAAGATTGTTGACCAAGAAAAGACAAAATCCATCAAGCAAAAGAACTCCACTCAAAGCAAAAGTTTCAAATTCAAAATCCAATCAAGTGGAATGTTCTCACAATGATCCAAGTAAATAGACATACTCAAACTCAAGGAATCAAGACAAGTCAAGTGAAACTTTTATTTTATTTTATTTTATTTTATTTTGAGTTTTGAGCGGATTAAGTTTAGATTGATCATTATGCGTAAACTCTTAATATTTAAAATGATTAACTAGAACTAGTCCTAAAATAGTTTTTCAAAACAACACATTGATATACTTCAAGTTTCAAAAGATCATAAGTTTTAAAAAAGAACATCGGTAAAAAATAAGCAAAAGGTGCTAAATTGTCAAAACCAGTTCCAAGAATCAGTCGACTGAGTGACCATTTTTCTACATAACCTGAACCTATTGTCCAAAACCAGTCAACTAACTGAAGGATTTAGTCGACTAACTTTAAAAGGCAAAAATAGTGTCCATATAAAAAAAGACCTTTTAGCAACGGACATTATTAGTGGCGCATGCTAAAGTGTCGATAATAGTGTCTTTTAGCAACGCACAAAGTGTTTGCCGCTAAAAAAGTGAAAAATCACATTTCCCAAAAATGTTGGTGCACACCTATGAGCGACACTCAATGGACTATTGGTGACGCATAGGTGCATCGCCAATAATGAAATTTTTTTGCAACGCATTCTTGTGTTTCGCTAATAATATGTTTAGTAAAATGACAACGTTTTATATTTTTTGGGCAATGCAAATGGACTTATTAACGACGCTTGGTGTGCACCACTAATAAGTCCGTCTATCTTTCCCCAAATCGCAAACCAGTAGCTTAGCCCTAACAATCTATCACTCTCCACTCTCATTCCGCAATCTCTCGCTCTTTCTCTCTCTCACCCTCGTTGCAGCAGTGACTAACCACCGACGACGACGGCAATGACCCTCTAGCCGGTGACGAGTATCTCTCACTCTCATTCTCAACCCTAACAATCTATCATTCTCAAATCTCTCTCACCCTTATTGTGGCAGTGACTAGCCATCGATAGTGACGACGGTGACCCTTCGGCCAATGACGAGTATCTCTCACTCTCTTTCAAAAATGTCTCATTCTGCACTCTCTTTCAAAAATCTCTCTTTCTTTCTCAAGGTAATTTTTCTCTCTCTATGCATTTCTTAAAGTAAATGGATTTTGATGACATCAAATAGATGAGTTCTAATTTTTGATTTCTTTATGTGTGCACACACCATTCTCAGTGGCAAAGTTCTTTAAGTAGACATTCCAATTAATATGCATTATAAGATTGATACCATAATATTGAATGACAACACATATTTCGACATTCTTATTTGTTTAACCATTTTATTTTATGATATTATTGTTTTTCCCAATATTCAAAGCATGAGTTCCCAAAATTAACTCAGCTTTAGAGTACTCTAAAACTATTATTTGTAAGCCTGTAGCGTTTAGAATCAGAACATGTCATTACAGGCTTCTCTTGTATTAAAACGACCCTTAATTAGAATTAGACTCTGAAGTCTTAACCTTATTCCTGCTTCAAAATAAATTTACTGCTATATTTTGTCGATTCTGTGTTTTTATTTGAAATTTTCGTATCACCTCTTGTTATACAGAAAAATATAATTTTCTTTAATTTCTTCTTAATAAAAGTTTCAAGAATATGGCTTCAATCACAAGCATTCATTCAGGTGGTGAGACAAAATTAATGGTGGTAAAACATTAGGGATGTCTTTCATTCTTGCTATATCATACAAATAAGTCACATGAATATATAACGCTTCACAGTTTCACAGCTTTTTTTTTGGGTTTTACAAAGTCATTATTACTTTTTAGCTTGGGCAGTCACATAATTGGTGGAACATTTAGTTGTTTCCTCATGCTTGGGTACCAAATGTCTAGCTATGGTGGTACTAGAGAACTCATATTTTGTGTCATTCCTTACTTTCATGAGCAATGCTTATCTTAGCTTATTATTGTTATGAGGAATGCTTTGGACATTCATATTAAATACAATTATTCAATTTCAACTGTTAGTGTATTTCATATATATTATACAACATATATGATACATCAATAATTTCAAATTGATGCCCGTCCTATTTTATGTTAAATAGTTAAAGTGAGTTTGATACTTCGAATCTTTCTAAGTTGATTGTGATGCTGCACTTTTTGATCGGTAGGGACTCCGAACTCCGTTGCCTGAGAAACACTCAAAGAGAAAGGATCAGGGGGCCACCGGATTGGCTCCGACGGTAGCTGCTCCGATGCTTAAGTCAAATAAACTGAACTGAAACACTATAGTTGTAAACCAAATAATGAGCATAAAAATAAAGCGTACCTTTAGGATTTAATTTATAGGTTGTGGCTTTCCTAAGTTGATTAGGATTTGGAGCCATACAAATAGGGATTTGATCATCGGAGAATAGTAGTTACCATGTTGGATACTGCGCTTAAGAGATATCCGTGAGTGGCAGTATCCTTGTTGAAGACTGTTTCCTTATCCTTTGCATGGTAGGATGTTTAAGGCCTTGATGAGCTCTAAACCCTGAAGGAAGTTCTGAAGGCCTTATGCTCGGACCTGTGATTTCTGAAGGCTAAGTACCCAAGCCTGCTTTGAATGGCCGATTCTACTCTACATGGCGGAGCTTTATCTGATCTATAATTACATGTGTCACATGGAGACTAGTCTGTCACTTTGTGGTATATCAGTTACTCCCCTCCTGAGCCCTAGTTTGAGCTCAGAGCGTAACTAGGGCTTTGAGCACCCGAAAAGTCACGCATCCTGTCTTTCTGATTTCTAAGATGACTGTTGGCACATCATTTATTGGGCAGCTGACGTTTAGGCTTTCGAGGCCATCATTGCCTACAACCGTCATGACGGTTCGGCTTAGTAGGCCCTACTTTCTGATAAGGTATATAAAGATGGGGATGGGTTTTGTACATCCTTTCCCTCACCTTTTTTATTATACTCAAGAAGGATATCATTATTGTTAACTCTAAGCAATTAGTGAAGCTTTGAAGACCGTTCGTCATTCGAAGTTTTGGTTTAGAACAGGTTCAACTAGTTTTACTTTCCTTTCCCTTTCCCTTTCTTTTTATTAAGAATTCTATCTTCCCCTTTTTGTTTCGAAACAATGTCAACCTCTCCTTCATCTTCTAATACTGGTTATGGCACAAAAAGTTCTTCAGGGACGTCTGTACCGTCTTATGTCCAAACCGTAGATAGTCAACTCTCCGGTGGTGCCGGAAATAGGTCAATAGGGTCCCACTCTGGCTTAGAGGTTAGAATAGTTGATGCCTTCATAGAATCCAGAAATAGGGTTAGGGAGGCTCTAGTAGGCCTTCCCAGAGAGAAGAGGGTGAAAATGTCGTTACACAGAGCTTGATAGATGAACTGAAGGGGAAATATAACTTCCCCTCAAATGTTACATGTAGAGTACCGAGCGCCTTAGATCGCCCATATGATGTTGAAGAGGGTGAAATCTAGGTCTATCTTGCTTGGTTCGAGATGAGATTGAGGCTCCCTCTTCCCGCCCTGGTCAGGCAACTTTTCTGTTGGTTTAACATCTGCCCTGCTGACCTTAACCTTAATAGTTGGCGGCATCTCTTAGGATTCATAGTGCTAGGGTATCAGAACAATGTAGATGTGTCCCTCGATTTGATCCGTAGTAATATGAATCTGAAATACATGAGGTCGGAAAGCCTCTTTTATATGTCTTTTGATAGGGGGTTCAGACCTCTTTCCTCTGTACCCACTTCCAATAAAACTTGGAAGAAGTGGTACTTCTTTGTTGGAGGAGGATGGGAGCGTGAAGACTTTCAAGATCATACCTCAACATTCCCCCAGAGTACGGGGTTTAAGGGTGAGACCCCATTTTCTTGTGATTGTTCTTGTTCTGTTTTATGTTTCCACTTTTGAACTGCTCAACTAATGTGCTTGTATTTCCCGTACAGATAAGAGTGCCTAGAGGAGGTCCACTTTTACCACCGACCTTCAAGACCAGTATCGACAACTCATTCAGACCTCGAACCGAGCCCACACCATCATCATTACACTAAAAAATCTAATGGCGGCTAACAAGCGTGTGGAGGAGATCAAGAAATCCATTTTGGGCTCATGGATTCCTGAGCCCTCCAATAAGAAGGTGCGAGAGGCTTCCTCTTTTGCTGAACAGCCCCTTCAGAGTAAGAAGAGGAGGTTGGTCTCCAGCTCTTTGAAAGGTGCACCACTTGAGGAGGAGAGGGAAGACCCCACCCTCATATCAACAATCCTTCCTGCACCTGCCGTCCCGAGCAGGTGATTTGGGAAGGGGAAGTGGCTACCACAACCCCTAAATCATTTAAGGACCTAGACTACTTGATCGCCAAAAAGGCTTTTGATGATATCTGGGCTAAGGGCCATTATTGGTATAGGGGGAAAAAGCCAAAAAAGCTAATGATCGAGATGATGAGTCTCTAGATGAGTTTCATTTTCTCTCTTTTGTTTGTTTGTGTTGTACTTTGGCATGTTCTGACCTGTTTGCTTTATATTTTACAGAGTATGCATAGTTTGGCTGCTCTGATAATGACCCCTCTGAACACAGAAGAAGTTGACAAACTTCAATCCGAGCTAGATGAAGCCAGATTACAGCTCGGGACAACTCAATTGGCGGCTCATGCTGCTGAGGAGAAGCTGAAAGAGGCTTCCAACTCTCTGGCTGTTCTAGAGTCCGAGAGGGATCTTCATGCTCGGAAGGCAAACGAGCTTCAGAAGGAGTTGTATGATATTCGATATGTCTATGATCAGAAGCTCCGAGACTCAGTCGCCTCTGCAATCGCCTTTGCCAAAGCTAAAACTGAAGTGGAGATGAAGGATGAAGTTCAGGGAATGGGTCGGGAGCTGGTTCAGCATGGATATGACGCCTTCAGGTCTAAGCTTCTTGCAAAATTTCCAGACTTTGATCTCTCATTGATCGAAAGTACTGAAGCCCCTCCTCCTAGTGCTGAGGTCCCGAGCAAGGATGGCAGAGCAACTTCTTCTGATCTCCCTCTAGTAGAATAGGATCTTGTTTTGTGTATTTATTTTTTATCACTAATGTACTTGAATACTTTTATCAATAAAATTAAATTTCTTCAAAGCTTGAATGTCTTTACCCTTCTGAATTGCAATATTTATAACTTCTGAGAACTATTGTGGATGCTAAGTAAATGTAGTATTGACTTAAGTCCTTGTTGCTTTGCAGTATGAACCTAGGCTCTAGCCCATTTAGCTCATAGCTAATGTAAGGAGAGACGTTCATGATTTGAGTGTATTGCAGAACAACCTTTTAACTAGTTATGGTCAGAAGTTATTTTTCGAGCAGAGCGTCTTGAGTAGTTCGAACTTATCTGGTACTGAATAACTTGAGCAGGAGGTCTTGTAGTGATCTGTTGGGTGACTTATGATAATCCACCGTTCATAATAAGAATTTGTGTCCACCAGGACTTAAAGTAATTGAATTAATCACAACCTTTGCTCATCAAAAAGAGTAAATAACGCGTCTCTCAAGATCAAATCTTCTTTAGATTAGGCCTGAACAGAAAGCTTCGTAATAATTGAACCAGAATTGGTTGTAACTAATATGTATCACTTGCACAAGCTGTAAGGTTTCTATTCTTTACGATGGACCAAACCTGGGAGTCTGTACATTGAATGGACTAGGCCTGAAGGACTTATAACCAATACAGGGCTTCAGGGGTCAATACGCTGGACCAGACCTGGGGGTCTGTGCATTTAGAAGACCAGGCTTGAAGGACTTGTAATGGATACAAGGCTTCAGAGGTCAATACGCTGGACCAGACCTGGGGGTCTATGCATTGAAATGGACCAGGCCTGAATGACTTGTAATGGATACAAGGCTTTAGGGGTCAATACGCTAGACCAAACCTGGGGGTCTCTGCATTTAGAGGACCAAGCCTGAAGGACTTGTAATGGATACAAGGCTTCAGGGGCCAATACACAGACTAGACCTGGGGGTCTGTGCATTGAGTTGAGATTACTTTTTTGAAAGGATGTAAGAGAGAAAAGCTTTATTGATAATACTTCCGTAAATGTTCTATATGCCAAGGCTTGGGTACAGGTTTCCCAGCCATGTTTTCTAACCAATATGCGGTAGGTCTGACAACCTTTGTTACTCTGTAAAGGCCTTCCCAGTTGGATGACAGTTTTTCTATAGTGGGATCTTTAGTATTTGGGAACACCCTTCTTAGGACGAGATCTTCGATCTGAAAGTTGATGGGTTTTAGCCTTAGTTTAGAGTTGTTGGCCATCCTATGCTGATAGGCTTCCATCCTGATCTTGGCTTGATCCCTTTTTTCTTCAAGTAAGTCTAGGTTCTCTGCAAGCTGCTGGCCATTGGCCTCTTAGTTGAAAGCTTCAGTCCTCAAGGTAGGCATACTGATCTCAACAGGGATCACTACTTCAGTACCATAGGTAAGTGAGAAGGGAGTTTCAGAAGTAGGTGTTCTTCTAGTGGTTTTGTAGGCCCAGAGGACTCCAGGTAGTTCTTCAACCCATCTTCCCTTGGCTTCTTCCAACCTCTTTTTAAGAGCATCCAAGATTGTTTGGTTGGTGACCTCTGCTTGCCCATTGGCTTGGGGATAGCCTAGAGGGGCAAAATGTTGACTAATGTGCAAGTCTTGGCAAAATTTCTTGAAAACTTTGCTTACAAACTGTGTACCATTGTCTGAGATGATAACGTGTGATATGGTGAACCTGCAGACTATATTCTTCCAAGTGAAATTCTTAACATCTTTCTCTGTAATGTGTGTTAGGGGCTCTACCTCTGCCCATTTGGAGAAATAGTCAATGGCCACTAAGAGGTATCTCTTGTTCGGTGTGGTTTTGGCAGTGGGCTTATGATGTCCATCCCCCACTGAACAAAAGGCCATGGCCTGATAATAGAAATGAGCTCATGGTGGGGTTGGTGTTGGTAGGGAGCAAACCGTTGGCATTTGTCACACTTCTAGACGTACTCTTTCACTTGCCTCAACATGCTTGGCCAATAGTAGCCCTGTGTTAAAGCTCGGTGGGCTATGGTTCTGCCCCCATTGTGGTTGCCACAAATTCTTTCATGTATTTCTACCAGGACATACCTGGATTCTTCTGGAGTCAAACACCTTAGTAAGGGTTGTGAATAGGATCTTCTGTAAAGTTTCCCGTTCAAAATCAAGTACCGAGCCGCTCCGATTCAGATCCTTCTGGCCTTGTTCTTATCTTCTGGAAAGAGTCTTCCTTCTAGGTATTGGAGGATGAGAGTCATCCAGCTCTGGGTTTGCTTTGTAATTTGAGTCACTTGGACCTTTTTTATGCTTGGTTCTGACTGAAAGGAAATTCTCAACGTGGATTCTCCTTTGGCCTTGAGGTGGGAGGCCATGTTGGCTAGTGTATCAGCCTTGGAGTTCTGACCTCTTTCAATTTTCTGGATTGTGAATTTTTAGAAGGACTACTTTAGTAATTTCACTAGTTCTGAGTACTAGAGCATTCTGTCATCTTTAATGGAAAACTCTCCCAGGACTTGACTTACCACCAATTAGGAATCGGAGAAGACCTCGAGGTTCTGAGCCTCGTATTCTAGAGCTAGCTTTAATCTGAGGATAAGGGCCTCATATTCTGCTTCATTATTAGAAGCTCTGAACCCCAAACTTACTACCTTTTCTGCCATAAGCCCATCTGGGGATCGTAGCACCAAGCCTATGCCAAAACCATGGTCGGTGGAAGATCCATCAGTATAAAATTGCCATGTACTAGAGCTTTCACTGAGCTATGCCCTGTCTTGTAGTGATGGGGTGAACTCGGCCAAGGCTTGTCCTTTGATAAAAGTCCGTGGAACATAAGATACTTCAAATTCCCCCAACTCTACTGACCACTTGACCAGTCATCCTGAGACTTCTAGCTTTTGAAGTACCGACTTCAGCGGATAGGCAGTTGGGATCTCAATGGGATGTGCTTGAAAGTAGGGTCTGAGCTTCCGTGTTGAGGTTATCAGGGTGAAGGCTAATTTCTCAATCTCTGGATATCTTTTTTCTGTGTCTAGTAACGCCCTGCTAACGTAGAATATGGGCTTCTGGATTCCTTTGTCCTGCTTGACTAGTACAGAACTGACAGCGTTTTCGGAGACAGTAAGGTAGAGGAGTAGTTTTTCCCCTTGGACTGGTTTTGATAAGAGTTCAGGTGAAGCTAGATACTTCTTCAGTTCTTGAAATGATTTTTCACATTCCTCTAACCACTGCAGGGCTTTGTTACCTTTCAGGGCTTTAAAGAATGGTAAGCATGATTAGTGGATTTGGAGATAAATCTGCTCAAAGCTGCAATTCTATCGTTCAAAGCTTGAATGTTCTTCTTTGTCTTCGGCAATTCCAGCCCAATCAATGCCCCAATCTGAGTGGGGTCTGCTTTTATACCTCTCTGAGAGACTACGTACCCCAAAAACTTTCCTTTGGTCACACTAAATGTGCACTTTGAGGGATTCAGCTTCATCTTATGTTGCTTTAGGATGTCAAATGTCTGAGCTAAGTGCTGGAGGTGGTTGCCTTTTTGTATGCTCTTGACCAGCATGTCATCAATGTAAACTTCCATTGTACTGCCGATTAGAGGACTGAACATCTTGTTGACCAGACGTTGATATGTTGCCCCGGTATTTTTCAATTTGAACGGCATCACTCTGTAGCAATAGAGACCTCGTTCGGTTATGAATGCTGTCTTTTCCTGGTCTGAAGTGTACATCTGGATCTGGTTATATCCAGAGTAAGCATCCATGAAGCTCATGAGTTCGTGTCCTGCAGTAGCATCAACTAGTTGATCTATCATTGGCAATGGAAAACTGTCTTTTGGGCAGGCTTTGTTGAGGTCTGTGTAATCAACACAAACTCTCCACTTTTCGTTCTTCTTTTTGACCAGGATTGTGTTAGCAAGCCAATCTGGATAAAATACCTCTCGTATCATCATAGCGTCTAATAGTCTTTGGACCTCTTCGTTAATGATCTGATGTTGCTCGGGAGCGAGTGGCCTTTTTTTTTGTCTCACTGGGGGGTGATCAGGATCCACCATCAACTTGTGAGTGATGAGGTCTGGATCTATGCCTTCCATTTCCTTCGTTTCCCAGGCAAACACTGAGAGGTTATTTCTTAGGAATCTTACCATCTCTTCCTGCTCGGCAGGTTCCAAGTCTGGATCGATCTGTAAATAACGTCCTTGTTCTTCCGAACTGACCAATACTTTAATGGGATCACCTATGGGTTTGGCCTTGCTGTCCCTTCCTCTAGGGCTCAGTGGCTTATCAATTTTGAAAGGGCAGTCTTCCGCCTCATGATAGTGGGTGAGGTCTGAATCCACGCATTCACGAGCGTGCAGTAATTGCTACTTGGAGGACCTCTCATTCAGCGCAAGAGCATGACACTCTCGAAAGGTCGGCTGACATCTTCTGATAGAGTAGACAGCATGATTGTGGGTGTACTTTAGGCATTGGTGGAGGGTCGAAGTGACTGCTCCTATTTGGTGTAGCCATGGTCTCCCAATTATGACATTGTAAGGGGACTTGGCATTCAAAACCATGTACTCTAACATTGTCGTCTTCTGTCCTTCTTCCTCTCCTACCATGGTTGGGAGGTCAATCCTCCCTAGCGGAGTACTGAGGTTCTCATCAAATTCTGCCATGATAGCAATGGCGGGCTTGATGTCATTGGGATTGAGCTTCATCTATTTGAGTGGTTCGTAGAACAGCATGTTCGCAGAACTCCCTGTGTCCACTAAGACTCTTCGGATCCCAAAGTTAGCAATTTTAAAGGAGATAACGAGGGCATCGCTGTGAGGGCAGTGTACTCCTATAAGATCTTGATCTGAGAACTGGATCTCTAGTACCAGCTTCAGTCTTTTTTCGATATTGGAGATTTGTAGGATGCTGGGAGTAATTCTGGCCTCCCGAGCATACTTTTTTCTTGTTCGGTTGGATGTCCCTGTTGCCGGGGTATCTGTATGAAGGACGAAGATAACCTGAGTGTTCTGCTGCTGAGGCCCATTTCGTCCTTCCCTTTGCTCTTGCCTCTAGCCCGGCCTTTAGTCTGGCCTCTAGTCAGGCTTTCTCTGTTGGGGTTTGTCGTTGAGGGGTTTTGCCTCCCGTCTTGGCTGACAAACTCTTGCAGTCATCTTCTCCTTATGAGCTGCTCGATTTTCATGCTTAAGTGTTTTGCATGAGTTGGTGGCATGCCCATGGTCTTTGTGAAAGTCACAATACTTGCTTTGGTCCCGGTAGCTGGGATCGCCTCTTAGTGGCTCTAGCCATCTTAGGTTTTCACGTGATCGGACCTGCCGAAGTATATGAGTCAGGGAGGCATTCAGAGGAGTGAAGGTAGTGAATCCTCTTAGAGCAGTGCTGTTTGGAGCTCTAGAAGCGGTTCTTCATTCTGGGCTTCTGACCCTCTTCTTAATTATACTGGGATCCTTCTGTTCATCTTGTTGAGTTTGTTCTTTAGTCTTTTGAATTGGACTTTTTGCTTCCTCTAGATTTATGTACTTCCTAGCTCGATCCATGAGGGCTGCCATGTAGGCAGGAGGGCTCTTCGTCAGAGAGTTCTTGAAGCCTCCTTGTGCAAGTCCAGAGGTCATAGCAGCTACTAAAAAGCTTGGTCTGCAGCTTGTAATTTTCGTGAGCTCGGTATTAAAGCATGCAATGTAACCTCGGAGGGATTCCTTTTTGGACTATTTTACTTTAAGCAGGAATTCTGGGCCCTTCCTCAACCTCCTAGTAGTCATGAATCTGTATAGGAAGCCCTTTCTGAGCTCATAAAAGCTGGTGACTGAGCTAGGTGGGAGGTGGTGGAACCACTTCAGAGTTGTGCCTTTGAGGCTGGTAACGAACGTACAGCACATGAAGACATCGGAAGCCCCGTGTAGTGCCATGGTGTGTTGGTAATGAGAAAGATGATCCCCCGGGTTCCTAGTCCCATCATAAGGGGTGAACTTTGGGATGACGAACTTCCTCGGCCTCTCCTCAGCCATGATAGCAGGGGTAAACGGCGTGGCAAGCCTTCCGAGTAGCCTGGCTAGCTCGTCTTGCTCTAGAAGGACTTAAACACCCCTCATCACTATAGTACGGTCTATGGAGTCCGTAATTTCTTCAACTCTTCGTGGGTCCTTGGGCGGGACTTCTTGTGAGTCTTGCTTTGCAGTTTTGGCTTCTACCTGAGTAGGATAGGTATACCCTATGGCTGGAGGAGGATTTTGGTGCTCCTGAGTTGGAGGAACTGGAGCTACTTGAGGTTGAGACTCTTGCAGTGCTTGATTCGTTCCTGAAGCCCCTAGGGTTGGAGCCCTAGTGGTGCTTCTATAATGGATATATGGGATAAAAGTTGGTATCCCTCTAACTGCAGCTGCTGATGGCTGTGGGTCTCCGCTAATGTGGACAGTACCTTAGGAGTACACCAGTTGACTATTGGGAATCTCTTCATGAAATCCTCTACCTGTGGCGACGGTAGGAGGTTGTGTCTTTTGACCAATCGTGTTGACGGACGGATTCAAAGGGTTGGTTCCGAGGTTCTAGGTAAGTACTGCCAGAGTTTTGGACATGGCAAGTAATTATTCTTGTATCAACCCATTTTATCGTTTGACTGAGTCAAGCTCTTGCCGCATGGGATCTGTTGTTTGTCCCCTTCCTCGTCCGGCAAGAGGCCGGGGTTGAGGGTTTTGAGGATTTTGAGCATTCGTTCTCGGTCGGAGATTAGGAGCCATTGTCCTCCAGTGAGAAGGAGGACAAGTTCGTTCATAGGTAGAGCACTTTTGTTGAAAGAATGATTGTCGTTTCCCACAGACGGCGCCAAACTGAGGCTGCACTTTTTGGTGGCAGCGGCTCTGAACTCCGTTGCTTGAGAAATACTCAAAGAAAAGGATCAGGGGGCCACTGGATTGGCTCCAGCGGTAGCCGCTCCGATGCTTAAGTCAAATAAACTAAATTGAAAGACTGTAGTTGTAAACCAAAGAATGAGCATAAAAATAAAGCGTACCTTTAGGGTTTAATTTATAGGTTGTGGCTTTCCTAAGTTGATTAGGATTTGGAGCCATACAAGTAGGGATTTGATCATCGGAGAATAATAGTTACCATGTTGGATATTACGCTTAAGAGATATTCGTGAGTGGCAGTTTCCTTGTTGAAGACTGTTTCCTTATCCTTTGCACAGTAGGATGTTTAAGGCAGTGATGAGCTTTGAACCCTGAAGGAAGTTCTGAAGGCCTTATGCTCGAACCTGTGAATTCTGAAGGCTAAGTACCCAAGCCTGCTCTGAATGGCCGATTCTGCTCTGCATGGCCAAGCTTTATCTGATCTGTAATTACACGTGTCACATGGGGACTGGTCTGTCACTTTGTGGTATATCAAATTGTAAGAGAAATATTTAAAAAAAAAAAGAAAATAACAACTTTTTCTATACATGTTAAACATTTTCTTTTTATATGGATGCATTATTCTAACAATGACTTGTTCACTACATGATTGGTCAAGACTAGTGATTAAAACCCTCCCTATTTCATAACTAGCCCAGGAGTCTTTAAAGCTTATATTGTTTTAAAGTTTGAAAGTTTGAACAAACAACTATTGAAAATTAGAATTAGGAGATTTATATTACTTAGTAGCCTTGATATGGAAAAAAACTTCAAAATACGTTGAAAGACATCTCAAGAAATAAGTTTAAGACAAAATAAAAATAGGTTTAAGGAGTATAATTGCATTCATGTAATTTTATCCCTGTTCAGGAGTCGTTTTCAGTACTCGTGAATCTTGTTGCTTAATTAAGAGTGATTGGGCTCGTGTGTAAGAAAATTGATTCTTGAATTGTACAGAGTAAGATGGTTTGGGAATGCATAAATCTACATTGTAGGCAATAGCGAATGCTTGATTCTAGTGGATGAAAATTTCGGCACAGTCTCCTATTGGTAACGCCTATCTTGTGTACTTGGAGAACCGTGAATATTATTCTGTGTGATGATGACATAGAACTTGTGTATATCAAGTTCCAAGTGGGAGATTGTTAGGTAGTGTGGATCTTGATAAGTACTAAACACTAGCCCTTCGACTGTGGATCCAACTTTGCAGTAAGTTGGCCAGGGGACCTCGAGGTGAATTTTTTTTAGGGTATTTTTTACATTTCACGTTATTTTCATGTTGTCCTAATACTATGTAGTTATTGTTGAAGAGTCGCATTTCATTATAACTTGTAACGCTTTCAGGTCATAGTGAAACCGCAGCAGTCGTGAACGTAGCCCTATTTTAAAGTGAACCACGTAAATCTTTCTGTTCTTGCGCATGCGTGCGATTTTAGATTCGTTTTCTTGTTTATTTTCGTATCTCACCGATCCTGATTAGGTGATTATACTCCTAACAATATTAATATAGTTGACTCTCTTATAATTTATATTAAATAAGTAAATAGTTTTTAATAATTAATAAATTTTTAAGGAATCAACTTGATTTTATAGTGAATAATAAATAATTTTATTACTTTAATTATTTTTTAATCAAAATTATTTATATTAAAAAAATAAAATAGTTATAAATATACTTATATATATTCTCTTTATATTATGTCTTAATAATTATATTGATTAAATTAACATAATTAAAATCTAGAATTTTGCTAAGGAGAGTGGTGGAGATACCGCCACTCTCCAAAGCAGCCTTTTAAAGTAAAAAGTATTTCTAGGTCCGCATTTAATGTGGAGTGGGAAAGACAGAAGAATTGATAGCATGCTCCACGGCTATCACATGTATATATATGTACATATATCTAATATTTATAATCTTTTTTTTTTTTTTTTTTTGTAGAAAATATATCTCTTTACATATTTTCATTAATTATGCTATGACCCGTATGATTATCTAATGACTTTAAATTATTGTCCTCACATAATTTTGAATATATAATTTTAATAAATCTAAAAGATTCAAATATTTGCTCGATTATTAATTCTCATTGGATATGTCTTGTACGCTTAAATGAATGTGGGGCATCACAGCTCCTGATATACTTTTATTTGTTTATTCAGTCCACACTTTATGTTTTGAATGGGAAAAAAGATGAATTGAACTTCAACTTTGTATTTCAGCCTGATTAGTTCAATCTAGCAATATAACATAGCATAACTCCCATGGTGGGAAATCCTTTTAATGAAACTTCAAGACAGTTAAAGTTAGTCTAAAAGTTGTGCTCTACACTTCAAGATTAATCTAGCGGTCGCAAGTATATGCCATTTGTGGAGTATAAGGAATGTGATTCGCAGCAACTATTTCCTCCCTTGTTACCTCTTAATTTGGTGTCTCCAAGTCCTCGAATATGTTTTCTAGAAACCATTTCTTTGACATGTAAAGTAATGGCGCAGGGACTTGAAAAACCTTTGAGAGGGCTTCCAGATAGTTGTTTGTGCTTTTTATAGTCTTCTTCAATTTGGAAAATCCCTAGCTCAACTGGCTCAAAAATTAAAGATCTTGGCAAGAATATATTATCTTAAGAAATACCAAAATTAATTTCAGCAACATATATATAATATCCAGAACAATTATTAGGGAGGTATACCATACTGTTTCTGCAAATTCTTAAGTTGTATGGTACCAAAATATTAACTTGACCTGCCAATCATGAATTGGCATTTATATAAAAGCTAACTTTTTTTCTTTTCAAAAACCTAACATATTATACACATGACACTTCATGATTAGTCGAATTATACAACAGTTTATCGGTTTCACAGGATGGATTGACGACTTGTGTATTGGTTTTAAGTATGATTGTTTGCGCATGATCAGTATGATATGAACAACTTCATTAGATTAATCTGATGTTTTCAATTCATTGATCATTAATATTTTAAGAGAAGTTAGCAATGATTCAATCATCATCCACTTGCATACTCTTTGTCCACTAATGTTTCTTTTATTCTTGCACTAAAAACTATGTTCCCATTTACAGATTATACGATTACATCAAGCAATGGTTCCATCCATAAGATAATGTACAACATATAATTTCTCAATATTTAAACCTCGCGACCAATTAACCAACAAACAAAACTACTTGTTACAAATAACATCTTGTTGTTGCATCAAAACATACAATTATTGACTAAGCTGGCTAACATTAAACTTGGGAAAATGAAATGGTTGAATAATTGAAAAATGAGATTAGCTTGCCCAACCAACGCTTCCTTGTGAGTCTTTAATGAGATGAATCTTTAATGAGAAATATGCACCTTCTTACGTCTTTCTAGACGAGTTCAATCACTGACCTGGCTATCTCGAAGCTGATCTTTGCTAGCCTTTCCTTCTCTCTTTTGCTTTCCTGTCCCTGATTCACCTCTTTCAATGCCAATGTGTTAAGACTCAACTACTCCATCCACATCAATATTATTTAATTTCATGAAATTTCCACAAATTAGCCCATGCACGTGTTAAATCACTCCATTCACTTGAACACTATTTCCATGAAATCTTCACAAAGTTGGACCACACACCATTCAATTGAACATTATTTCCACAAAGTCTGGCCATCATCGTGCAAAGCACTCCATCCACTTGAAAGAACCCATTCACTTGAGCACCATTTCCATAAAATTTGTCAATGCCGTGTTTATTGGAAAAACGGAAGCGTGAGTCAGTAAATTTTTAAAAAAAATTTAAAATTTTCAGATTTTAGTTTAGGAAAAAATACTAAAAACTTCTTGAAATAAATTCTTTACTCCAACAAATCCTTAACAGTTTTTTTTTTTTTTTTTTTCCCTATATATAAGACCCAAAGAAAAAAAAATATTACAAAAAAGTCCAATTATATACTTCCACCTTATCTCCATTAAAAATTAAGATTATTTAGACTAAAATAGCCTCATTCAAGATACATTTAAAAAAAAAATAGTAAAAAGTTCATAAAATAAAATTTTCAGTATAAAAAAAATCATAACATTTTTTTAAAAGGAATTTTATATCTTTTGTATTTGACAATGCCTTTATTTGTTAAAATCTTAATTAACATAATTATTTAGGTATAGTTTTTTAGGTTTTATTGTTTGAGCAATGTGCCAGTTTATTGTAAAAGGTAATTTTTTTCATTTAAATGAGGCTATTTTGGTCTAAAGATTGATATTTTTTTACAAGGTTAAGGTAAAAGCATACATTGGATTTTTTTTTTTTATAATAACACTTCCTTATTTAGACCTTTAGGTAGAAAAAAAATATCATGGATTTTTTAGATTGGATATTTTGTTTTCAAGGATTTTTAGTATTTTTTTCTTTAGTTTATTTAAATATGCATGAATCAAACATGAGAATGAAAAATAAATAATTCAAATTTGATTTTTGAATTTGAGAACCTTCGGAACCTTTAATCATCTTATTTATTCCTCCATCAGCCATGTGGGAATGTGTATGTACAATAAATAGTCAGCCACCCCTAGGAGTTATGAGATATAGAGGCTAGATAGAGAATCATAAAGGACCCATAAGTCCTAACTCCAATAAGTTTAGGAAGTTCTCTAATTATCTCATAACTTGTTTAAAAACTTATTAATTATAACGTACACCACTATAAAATTATAATTGCACTCTAAGACTTATGTAAATTACACAGAAGCCACAAGAATTAAAAGTGCAAGCCTGTCTATTAACCTACTAAATTACTACAAACAAGCCCCTCTATATTTTGATATCCATAAGTAGAATTAGGTAATTTAGTGTCAATCTTTTTATTTACGTCTTAAATATAATCAATACTTAATTTAATAATTTGATCACATAATTAATTCTTTTTAGTAAACAATTCACTAAAATATGTCAGGTCTGGACACAAGTGATCAAAACCCATATATTACCTTGAAGGGATACCAACTCATCTCATAATGAGACTATGATTTCCATATTGAGAATTAGTATTCCCAAAGCTCATCATACTAATAAAGCAAAATACTAATGTGTTAATCAATAAAGATCTCACTCATTGGCAAATCAAAGTAACTAATACTTTGGATTGAAGTCCACCATTCACTTAGGATTAAGAGCCGTTGCAACTTAATGGAGAGAATCCAAATCTAAATAATAGTAATTTTGTGATTAGTTCTAAATTCAATCTAGTTCAATCGATCATATGAATTAACATCCTAACTTGAAATTTCTATTTCAATGATTAAAATAAATCAACCTATCACATGGAAGTTAGAGTGTTACAATCCAATCAAATAGATTGCCCAAATTTATCAATAATGTAAAAAATATTTGAAAGCTATAAGGAACTTATGGTTATAATCTTCTGTGCATGAGACACACTCCATACACCATAATCACATATAATATAACTTGAGGATTACGATTCATCTCATGAGTAAAACTATGCACTAAATGATAAAAATGATTCTCATATATAATAACTCTTATTAATAAAAATGTCATTACACACAAGGCTTTTAGGGCACAAACCTTAACAGTGTTAAGCATTCCATTCACTTAAATAATATTTCAAACAACTATTGATTGACATTTTTGTTTTAAATTGAAATTTGGCCCAAATGTGACCATTGAAGAAAAGAAGTTGTATTATAAAGTAAGGATGAAAATGAGGTACTTTAGGTTTGGGGCATCCTTTTTGAAAGCTATTATACTTCAGATTTAAAACTTAGAGCTGATCCTTGTGTTGCACTCTCTTATCGAAAGGAATGCCTATTGTGGATAGTATCCGTGTGGGACCAAATTCTTTATGTATGGATTAATTATTGATCTTGGGAATTGTGTGTAATAGACCACATCGGTCCTTTTGTCTATCAAGTTGGGGTTAGAGGCTTAACCTTAGTGTGCTTAGACTCAATTTGTGATGGAGATAGATCTGTATAGATCTTAGTGCGTTGTTAGATAGTATTACCTAATGGAGCTAATTTTTTATTCTCTCAATAGATTATGAATTGTAACATTACAAGTCTGACCTGAATCTCGAGAATGAAATTCCTATAGGGAAGGAAGATTGTAACAACCTAAAAAATTTACCAAAGGATATTTTGGTAAAATTCCATCAAGATTGATTAAATGTAACAGAAAATCTCGAGGATGAAATTCTTATATGAGGTGGAGAATGTAAAGAATAATTCTTAAAGAATAATTTGGTAATTCTCTCATCTCAATCAAAGGCAAATAATTAATAACATAAAAAAAAAAGTTAAATAAATTATGAAAATAAATTATTAGTGATTAATATAATATTGTGAGCCGAAGATATAATTTTAAAAACTTATTTGGGAATAGTGTAAGCTATAGGACCACAAAATCATATTTGGGACAGAAATAAATTCTAAAATTCTAATGATCAAATTTGGAGAAACGGATGGCGTATTTAGAATCGATGCATCAAAATTAACTTAGTTGTCAATTTTGGTGCAATTTTGATACAAATCATTTTCAGGCGCGTATACGTGCGTGTGGTAGACTGGCCATGTGGCGTCTCATTTAGCATGCAAAGCTTCTCTAGAAAGTTTGGCATAACTTTTTAGAAAATGTCACATGGCACCTTATTATTGGTCAATAAGAAATCCTATATGAGAGATGTTAGTGTGTGTGCTATTGCACCATTGTGTGTATGTAGGAGAGAGGTGACTCACTTGATAATGACAACGCCCAAAAATAGAGAAACAACTTTTTCCTCTTTTTTCCTTTTTGGTTGACCCTTTCTTACTTTTCATATTTATCTCTCTACTGATTGTACAGATGTGTGTGTTGTATGTAGATATATGTGTGTGTGTGTGTGTATGTATGCACACACAATGGGTATGTGTGCACCATAAGAAACTAAGTGTGTGTGAGCTAGTGTATGCATATATACAGAAGTGGGTGTGTGTGGACTGTGAGAAATGTGTAAAACCATGTATAGGTGAATATGTATTTATATATATATAGTGTGTGTGTGTGTGTGTGCGCGCGCGCCGCTCCTTAAGTGTGTATGGATCTATGTGTTGTAAGGTAAAGTTATGTGTGAGTGACCATAAAGGGGGCTATAGAAGCTCGAAAACATGAAGAAGGAAGCAACATAGAGATCGTTGATTCATAGACGAAGGAAGTGACCTTCTATAAGAGAGAGAAGGTAGCTCTCTAACTAGATTTTCTCTCTATTCAACAAAGCTCCATGAATGAGGTATATAGTTCTAGGAATTTTCTCTAAGGTTTAATCATTGCCCATATAAGATTTGGTACATGTATATCTATGTGCAAGTAGTTGTGTGCGTGTGTGTAAGATACATAGGAGACCCAACCAGGGGTTCTCCATTTCTTATGAGTTCTGATAGTTAAATAATGTTAACATAGCTCATTATAAGAAAACCATGATGGTTACAAAGATTTAGTGCATGTGTGACGGTATATACGTGTTGTAAGAGACAAGAGAGTTTAATCTAGGTGTGATGGCAGTGATGAATTTTTTATACTTAAATTTGAGTGTAAGCCTTAACTTGAACATCTAGGACCTATAAAATGTTTAGGATTAACTAAAAGTATGGAAATTGGGTTTGACAATGGTTGCAATTGCACTAGGTAAACATGGATGAAATTGTGGAAGCTCGAAATCTTAGAGCTTTGTAGGTTTTTAATTAAAGTGAGAGGTAGAAGAGTAGTGTTAAATAAAATTTCACAGTGTTTGGAAGGAGAGAAAAGATTGGAAAGTGGAAGAAAATCAAGTCAAAAACCCTAGGTTTCAGGCTGGTGGTGGCGTATTTGGTTGGAAATGATGGTGGAACAGTGGCTTTGGCCACAACATCGTTTTGGCTAAAAGGGGAAAATGGACTTGGGTCCATATTAATATAAGTGGGCTAAAATTTAAGTGTTGGGCCTAGTTTAATTTACCTTTAGTTATTGGGTTGAAGTGCTGGGGAAGAAAAAAAAGGTGGTGTCACGCCCCGAGTTTTCGTGAACCCGGGGCGCGAGCGAAACAAAAATTAAAAGATAATTTAATAAATGAAAATTTAATAGATTTGGTTGAATCTCCTTTGTCATTTCCTCAAGTTTTTCCCAAAATTAAAAATTTAAACACTCGCTCTTTAACAGGACAAAAATGGTTCCTCGATATAACCAAGCATCTCTCCCCATTAATAGTTAAAGTGGATTAAGTCGTATTCAAAAATGGCTCCTAAAATAGTCTCAAGTCATCCCCAAAAATACCCTAAAATGATGGCCCAAATGGGCCCCAAAAATGATCTAAGGCATGGTAAAAAAAATAGTCAAACATCTACCCAAGATTGACCCTAGTAAATGGCCAAACATGGCCTTAAACCGTGGCTAAGAAGTGTCCCAAAAACTACCCTAACATGGCTCCATGTAATGGTCAAAGTGGCCCAAAGTCGCCTAAAAAAAATAAGGTCAAGCATGTAATTTAATAGCCTTAAAATGGCCTTGAAATATAGGTCATAGCATTACCATAGCATGGCAAAGGGAACAACAGTGCAGCAAGCAAGGCAGTGCAGGCCGTGGGCAAGCAGGGGCGCAGTAGGCCAGGAGCGCGCGGGGCGGCGCGTGGGGCTGGGGCTGGGGCATGTCAGTCAGGGCACTGTAGCGACTGCAAGCTAAAATCTGATTTTTTTTTCAGGTTTACTGTTTATGGCTGCAACCTAATTTTTCCCATTTCTGAATTTTTTTCTAAGTTTTTCAAGCCACTCTTCTTCCATTCTTAACCCATTTCCTAAGATTTCTAACCCCCATTTTGAGCACTTTTCTCACCCATTTAAAGGGTGTTTTACACACTTATCAAATACTTTAATTTTTTCAAAAATTTGGACATAGCCTCCTTTGTTTTTCTAAGCATTTTTCCCACCTAATTTTCACAATATCCATATGTATAAATACGTAAACAACCCACCCTCACTCGGTGGCCACAATTCATCAAATTTAAACATACATAGGAGGTGTGTTTTAATATTCTAAGCACGTTTCTCTTCTATGGCAGATTCAAAATATGTTTCTAAACATGACTTATATTTAAATGATGCATGTAAATGCCCTACCAGGCAAAATTGCGCATGAATAATGCCCTATCGGCAAAAATGAAAAATTTACCCTCATTTTTCAGATCTCTACAAGTGAGGTCTTGAATCTAGTGAGCTAAATTGGCCCAACTCACGTGACCCAAACAGGACACCCAAACGCTATTTCGTTGTGCGGCTAGACCTAGCTAGGTCAGGGGAGGAAGTTGTCCAAGTCTGGACCAGTTTAGGGCATGAACTAGTTCAATAGTGAACCGGTTCATGCAAAAAATTTACAGTTTTGACCCTACTCAATTAAAGTTAAATTAAACAAAAAAAAGGCATAATCAATATTTTTGGGTGTTCCGAACTCAATGGCAAGGTCCGCTTAGACATCTAGAGACCAGAAAGTGATCCCTCGTAAATATGTAAAATAATGAAATACCCCTAATGTTAAATTAATCAATTATAATGCAAACTAAAATTCGAAAAGGGTGATTCCAATCTTTTTCGATGCCTTGAACCCAAATATAATGTCAGATTGAACAAGTTGGGATTTGGTGGTGATCCCACCTAAATTAGTAAAAGGGTAAATTATATTGACCTCCCTCTAAGGTTTAGTGAAATTACACAAGGATCTCCTGATATTTGAAAAATTACACTGCCATCCCCTCTACTATAATTGTTAGTAAAAACTCTCCACTACCATTAAGGAGTTGAACAAAGGTGACATTTTTGTAAATTTTTACCACCTAAAATACCCTTATTGTTGGAGAAAGACTAAAATTTCATTCAATTGTGCCATAAAATTACATTTTTGCCTAAAATAAAGAATGTTAGTAGGACGATTGTAGCCTTAAGGAGCTTATTAAGTCTATACTCTCTCAACCATGTGTTATTCCATAAATATTATTTTATATATTATATAAATTTTATTTTTTATGATAATGTTTAATTATAATATTGTAGTTAATAGTTATTTTTAGACTGAATTTATACGAAATAATTTATTTTATTTTTATAAATATTTTAAAATTCTTTTTTTCCTCTACCTTCCCTTTCTAGACTTAGGTAAGAATTTATTTGAAATTTGTTAAGGGGGAGGCGAATCCAGGAATTCATCCCTCTCAACAGTTGAAACCTCTTCCCTTCACTAAAAGGGAATTTTGGGAAAATGTGAAACCACAAAGCAAAGAAATAGTCCACACGCAAACTGAAACAAGGCAATTAATAAAGCTATGAAGGCTTAATAAATTGATACAAGTTTTTGCTCATATGCATATTTTAGCTAAAATAAAAATTAATTCTATTAGGTCAAGGGTATTTTCCCTTGCTTGATATCAACAACTATTTCCAAGTAGGAATCACAAGTCATAACATCAGCGACTTCAAAGATTCCATTGTAATCTTCTAGATGATGAACTGAACCATTCTTTTTATGCAATAATAAATCATAACATGTAAAGAAACAAGTCCCTAGAGCATCAAGAAGAAACTATCTTACATCCATAACAGAATCTCATGGGCTTACCTACAAATGCAAATCAATTTAACAATATCATTAGCAGTTACCCCAGCTTACATTAGAACTCTTATATGTACGCAAATGCAAATCAAATGCAGATCAAGGAGTAGGCATCGCCGAAAGAAGAAACCACACAACATTGAAGTGCCTAAAAGCAACCAAATAACATTGAATCGAAAAGATAACAATGACTGGCTTCAAACGAAGGTTGTTAGAATCGTAGACTTGACTAACTTGAAAAGTTCCTCAAACGCCTCGGCAATGGCAGAAAAAGGCATTTGGTGGCCTCAGAGAACGCATCTTCTTCATTCTTCACAATTATCGTTGGTTTGGCCTTTCGAATCAACAACATTTTTTCATTTTGTGAACTAGTATGGAATTTTGGAAGAAAGTGAAGGAATTTGGTACCATATAGGAGCTTCATGGTAAAGCCCTATGGTGTTCGCTTGTAGTACCGATTGTGAATCTGGTCCCATATGGGAGCTTCCATTGTTGGTGGCCATCAAAGGCCCTAACTGTCACTCAGGTTAGCCATTTAATAGTGGCCATTAATCATGCAATGAGTTCCACTATAACAGTAAGGCCAAAGAACAAATGACTATTCAAAAAAAAATATAAAGATGAGAGAGATTGAAGAGAGAAAATAAGCAAATCAATGAACCCTATTTGTGGGTATTTATGCGAAGGGTAATAATGACCATTTACTTATGTTGAACTTTTTTAAAAGAAAAGACAACTTTTATAATTTAATAATCTTAAATAATTTAAGGGCATAATAGACTTTTTATTATTTCTGTTTGAACAGTTTTTTAACAAACTCTAATAGAGGAGGCCAGTGTCATTTCTCAAACTATAGGGATCCATTCGTAATTTGGTTAAACCTCAGGGGAGGTCAGTGTAATTTACCCATAGATAACAATAATGCCCCCTATACTTATATTGAACAATTAAAGGACAAATAAAAATTTGGAAAGAGCGTGACCAAGGTTTTAGGTGCTATGAATCTAAAGATGATGTCAGATTAAGGAAATAATGACCTGACAATGGTTTTATGTAATTTGGTAAAATGACGGTAATAACTCTAAAATTAAATAGGGTAATTAAATGCCTAATAAAGATTCGAAAATGGACTTTCAAAAATTTTTGGATGTCCTGAACCCAAATACATTGTCATAATTAGAAAATTAGGATACAGTATTGGTCTTAAATGAATGTATAAATTACAATAATGCCCCTAGGCATAAAACATATTTAAAAGATAAAATAAAATACAAGGAAACCTACCTAAGGATTTTTGGACCTTCTAGATTTATTTTTAAGATTTGTTTGGTGAGATAGTGTCTTGATTGACGTGAAACCAATATCGATAAAATTATAATAATGCCCTTATGGTTTTAACAGATATCTAAATGATACGGAATCTTTAGGATAAGACCTCTTTAGAGTCTTTAAGGTCTAGGAACTAATTTTTAGCATCTGTTTGGGCAAACAGATACTTTGTATAGGTTACCATATGACTGGCTTAAGAGAACTTATGATATTAACATGAAATCGAAGTACTCAGGGCCCGGGCGGTTTGGGGAGTTAAGTTATAAACTCATAGGATATATGGTGCTTAAACACGAAGAACTTAAGTGATAATCCCTCACAAATATGCATTAATTGTCTATTACCATAAGCTTATTATGGAATCTTCATAATTTGAATGTTGTGGGTATTCTCAATATCTAGTGTCAAATATATGTGTATTGTAGATGTGATGATACCTAGATTCTGATATCCTATTCTTTGAGATGTAAATGAGTTTTTTGTTTATTCATATGGGTTTTATGTATTTCATTGCACGATGGGATATATTAATATAGTATGAGATAGTGTGGTACCTTAAGAGGACCATGTGGAACATAATGAGATCAAATAAAATATTCATAGATAGATTGTGATTATCCTTATTACCCGGATCCTTATTGTTGGTGACATAGTTTCCGTTCGATTGCAAGTCATAAATCCACACAAGAGTTTTCATTGGTCCTAATGGGTTAGTATCCCATGAATGACACCTCAAGTTTTGAGTCTATAGACCCACAGGTTTAAAATGTGCTTAATGAAGGCCCTGCGTGTGTTAAATCATAATCATAACATCATACAACATGGCATAATTCAGTTACAAAAATATGCATACACGTAGCATTGGTGTGTTGCATAATTGTATTGATGAATGATATACATATTAACTACGTGGATTGTGTTATAGATTGTACATGTTGAATGATGTACACCTTGATTTTATAGTTGTGATATGGGTTGCATATATTGGATATATATATATATATATATATATATATATTGCTATTTATTTGCCTTGAATAGGAAATGGCAATGCATTGTAGGATAGGTATACATAGACGTATTGCCATACTATACCATTCATTTTACTACTACTATATAACATTAAGTTATATCTTAACCTATTGATTAGTGTACTTGTAGTTGTGGATTTCTATATGAAACTTGTTGTATACTTGTGTTGTATGCTGGACATTAGGGTTTGCGCCCGTAGAGCCTGCATTGGTTTTATACGCGGTGTGCTTATGTGTTTTGGAAAATCCTACTAAGCTTTATGACTTACCCCTATTGTTTATGGGAATTGCAGGTACTGGATTGGTAGATGACAATTAAAGATTTGATCTCAGACAAAAGATGGACTTAAGTTATATTGTTACTCATTTTGTATAAGGATGTATGTACCCTTTTATTGATCTCATTGTACGTATATACTTGTATTAGTAAACAGTAAAGTAAGTTTTGAACAATGTGACCATATTGTGCATTTGTATATCATTGATTGACAATTATTGTATAGCTAAATCTAATGAACGTTAATTTCAATAAATCATGTTACAGGACTTGAATAAGTATAATCATAGTAATGAATTAATTCAAATAAAAAAATGACCTATATTTTTATACACTTGACTAGGTTGATCAAGTCATCACTTTTAGTTAGGGTCAAATGACCCTTATGTCACATTTTCAAATTTTGGGTCGTGACAAAGAGAATGATCAGATAATAACAATAAAAAAAAATAAAGGGGTAGTAATCTGATTCATCAAATTAAAAATAAAAAAATTCATTAGTGAGTTGATAGGTTACAATTAACAAACTAAGAGAAATTCTCTTTAGTTGCAAAAAAAACAAAGTACGAATACAATAAAAATTTAGGTCATTCAGTCAAAGGTCCATTAAAAATACAAAAAATTGTCTTCTTGTCCTAGCTCAAACTTAATAACCACTAAGTCCTTCAAACCTACCATGACTAAAATACCCTTATACTAATAGTTCATCAATTCAAAAACACGGGCGCGTGAACAGGGCTACTCTTTTCAAAATTTCAAAATTCAATAATTCATAAATTATAGATTCATTTTTAATAAAATTTATATATTTGGACTCTAAAATTGAGATATATCAAACAAGATCCATATTGAATATGAAAATCTAAAGAAACAAATCATTCTAAAAGTATAAAATTTCGTCAGCAAAAGTGTAAAATTTACACTTTTGAAGTGAAATACTTAGTCCTAACCAAAAGTGTAAAATTTTACACGTTTCTAAAACTATAAAAATTTATACTTTTATAAAAATTGAAAAAATTCATTGGCCACATGTTGGATGCTAAAATTGACTTTTAAATGTGTGAAAATTTGTCCCAAAAAATCAGTATTTAAAGCACAAATTATTAAAAATATATTAGTTATAAAAGTGAAAATTTTACACTATTATAAAAGTGTGAAATTTTACACTATTGAACCTCACCTTTGAGGAGGAAATCAATGGTTTTTTCGAGGCATGTGATATTAATGATGAACTGCAGTAACTTTAACTCATTTCTTTACTTTATTTAGCTTGTAAATCAGCACCAAATCACCTCTTGTAGAAATTTGAGCCTATTCGAAAACAGTTTCAAACATGGACCATAAAGGGCGTCCCGGGTGGCCCGGGTGGAACCAGCCAAACTCGGCCACAGGCGAAAGTAAATTTTTTTAAAAAATATCATTTAAAATAATTTTAAAAACTTTGTATAAAACAAAATATCAAATTGAAGCGTTTCGGGATGGGTTGTAGTGTAACGGGACCCCAAACTCATTAAGGGCAAAAGGGTCATTTTGCCCCTTTGGCCCCTTGACTATAAATACAACCCTTTAGAGATGAAAACTCAGAAATGGTCTGGAGAATCACAGCAGTTTGTGCATGAGAGAAAAGTGAAGAGAAAACCTAAGCGAAAATAAAAGTTTTTGGAAAATATCATTTAAAATAATTTTAAGAACTTTGGCTAAAACAAAATATCGAATTGAGGCGTTTCGGGACAGGGTTGTAGTGTAACGGGGCCCCGAACGCATTAAGGGAAAAAGGGTCATTTTGCCCCCTTGGCCCCTTGACTATAAATACAGCCCTTTAGAGATAGAAAACTCATAAATGGTCTGGAGAATCACAGCAGTTCATGCATGAGAGAAAAGTGAAGAGAAAACCTAGGTTTTCAATCTTCAAGCTTCCAAAACACACTTCTAGGCTTGGGTTTTCACAAGACTTCCTTCTAGGAAGTTGTTTCCCACGTCAAGGGCTAGATTCTCACCAATTGGTTCGGCTGCACAGCGAACACAACTCCCAAGGGTTGAGAAAAACCCTTTTAGGTATGATATTTTGCTAAGTAAGGAATAGGGTTAAGTTTAGGAGTGTTTTATATATTGATTGAGTGATTTATATGTTTAATTGCTATTAGAAAGTCACTTAGGATATAGTTGCTTTGAAAACCTAGAGTTGGTTGTTTATGTACATTGTGTGTTCTTTGTATTATTTGGAAAATTGGTAAAGTGATAAACATGAACCATGAGTATATGTATTATTCATTGTATTCTAGCTTATGTTCATGTAGAAAAAATCTTGTAGTTTGAAAGTTATGATTTATTCAATGTGTTTGGTATTTTGTGTATTTGTGCAATCTTTGAAAATGTGTAAGGTTGTGAATGTGTGATATGTTTATATGTATAATTGATTATATTACATGCTAGGTTCATGTAGAAAAAGTTTTATGGTTCAAAGGTTATTGTTACTTTAAGTATAATGCATTATTTAAAACATGCTTCATGTGTTTGATAAAATGCCTCATTGAGATTGCATTATTGCATGGTGAAATCAAAGCATATTGGCATATGGTGAATCCTTTGAAAACATAGTGTGAGTTGAGCACTTGGTGCTATGCATTATGAGGGTGTAAATACTGTGGTTAAAAACCCAAAATTGGCCATTGCATTGGTACTCTGACCAAACGGGAGCGATCCGTGAATGAGACATGGGTATGGCATAGAGTTGCATGGGTGTGTCACGCATATTGCCATTGCATTGTATTAATGAATTGAAAGGCATGTAAATTGTAAATGTACACTTGCACATGTCACTGCTTTAATTTTGTTCCTTGCATTAGCATCATGTCATACCAGCAGTTATGCTGACCCCTCGTGGGATATCATATTACAGATGAGACTCCTAGTACTTGAGACTTGATGAAGTATTGAAGGAATGAGGGGAAAAGAACTTGGAATGATATTTGGCCCTTGGGGCATATTTTGTATATATGGGCATAAGTCCAAAAGACTTGTGTTTTAATTTGGAAGAATGGGGAGAACTATAGGCCTTGAGCCATTTCGTAGTGTAAGGGTTTAAACTCAAATGACAAATAGGGTACTTTGTTAATGTGCATCACATGTATATGTTGAGAAAAATAGGTGTATGTGCAATTTTAATAAATTTGTGGCCATCGAGTGGGGGTGGATTGTGCATATCCTTGTATAGATAAATTGTTGTAAAATATTATGTGAAAAATGCTTAAAAAATAAAGGAGACCATGTCAAAATTTTGTGAGTTAAAAAGAGCCATTAGGTAGTGTAAAATACCCATGAATGAGTGGAAAAAATGGTTAGAAATTTAGGGGTTAAATAGCTTTAAGAATTAGAAGGAATGTCAAACTGGCATACAACATGCATTAATTTTGATTCTGCAGATCAGCCCACTTTGTGAGACTATAACTCTTTTATCTTTTTGAATAAATTAAAGTGCCTTATATTTCTAAATAGGTCTATCTCTTAGCTTTGTTTTTATATATCATGGACTTTGAAAGCTTTCAAAATGAGAAAGTTATATTGATTTTGCTTCAAGTGTGCAAAATCTAACCTATGGGTAGTGTTTTCATCATAACTTGAGTTTTACCTAGACTTTTTGCGTGATTCAAAATGGTATAGAAACTAGACTCAATAAGGAAGATTTTGGCATATAGATTTCATTACATTTGTATCTGTATATTGAGAGAAACATCAATTTGAATCAAAGGGTTAGGCGCAGCATTTTTTCTAAAGTTAAATTTTGCTCCAATTCAACAGAAACTTTCAATGTTACTGTTCACTTTTAGCTATTAGTTTCCAGATTACTGTTCATCCAGAAAAAAAAAAAATTTTTTTTTTTTTTGGTTGTTTGTTCAAACTTTTCGATTTTCATATAAATTCATTTTAAATCTGAATTGAGTGATTCAAAAGTCTAAACTAATTGTCTCTCGACGAGTACTTTTGTTTAAAAACATTTGCACTTTGAGACTCCAAATATGTTTGGGTGAAATTGACCCTGAAAGGTATAAAGGCCTAAAAAAAGTTTTTAGAATGGATTCAAATTTTTTTCTAATGTTGGTTAATGACCTTAGAGTATGGAATAATGAATTTTTCCGCTGAGAATTAAAGGATGTTTTAAATTCATTTATTTATTTTTCTAGTTAATAAATCCATTCCGGATTTATAAAAATTCGGGGCAAGACAACATGGTATCAGAGCTTAAGTTTGAGAAAAATTCATTTAATTATCTTTTATAAATTCTTTTAATTCATTTCCACTCACTCCCCGGGTTTTGGAAATTTGGGTCATGACAGCATGAGTGTTCATAGCGTCCCATGTGTTGACAGTGGTGATCTTCTAGGGGTTGCGCTAATCACTGTGATGGGTGGCGTGCGGTTGTGGGCTTTTGATATTTTTCGTGTGTATTGCATTAGGGTAAAACAATGATATAAAAATAAATAGGTTTAAAAAAAATTTGGGAGATAGTTGTGCTTGTGATTAAGGATATTATTGTCATATATAAAATTATTTAGTGACAGTCCACCAAAAATGGATCTCACCTTAAAAAATAAAAATTCACCTGTCTTTCATCTCAAAATTGAAAAGTGCCTAGACTTTACAATAATTAAACATTTTTTAGAGGGACTTAAGCCCAATTAACTCTAAAAATCCCACTGTATTTAAAAAAAATAAAATTTTCTTGTCTATAATTTTTCCAACAATCAAACCAATCATCAATAGCTCAATGGCCAAGGCCTTTCAAAAAGACTAAAAGTATTTACAAACAATCAAAACTACTATAATCAAATCATAATCTTAGAGATAGAATTGCAATACACTGTGATTTTGGAACACAGTAAAATTTTTCTATTTTGTAGAGACAAAAATTTTACTATCTACTTCTATTTCCTTATATACCAATGTCGTTACATTACTAATCAGCTCCATTTTCATTGTCAATCACATCTTTGTAATCTTTGTCTTCATCGTCAAGCCCATATCATGATGTTTTTTAAACACAGTAAAATTTTACTATTTTGTATAGACAATGAAATTTTACTGTATACTTCTATTACCTTTTTCGTTCTGTCAATATACACGACGTCTGCACAAAGCAGGAAAACTTGCTAGTGTGTATTGCCTATAGATGATATCCAACATATTAGAAACATTGCAAATTCCATTGATTTTAAATTCACCAAACTTAAATAGAGGTGAGCTTCTAGGGTGAGTTAATCAAACAATGCTCGTTACAACGTAACAATCTTCCATGGACATTAGTAGTACCCTTCACGACTACAATCTAAAATTTTGTATGAACATTCCTTAACCCTAAAAACTAGTTCTAGTCGGACCAACAGAAACTAAACTCATCATAACAAAGTCTTAAAAAACCCAACCACCAACCACCGTTCGGCACCACCATCCATTACCACACTTGGAAATCAACAATTTGAACAAGATTAGACTTCACAACTTTAACTTCACTAGTGCCCATCATATCTCTAATGCCCTTCGGTTGTCACTATTAGTATTCATAGCCAGTCGTGGTTGTCGAAGCCATCACAACCACCATATGTGCACCATTATGTATGGGGTTTTGAAACCTTGAAACTAATCGTGATAAAGAAAGGGAAAATGCCCATATCTGGTCTTGATCGAGAAATTGAGCCAATCAATGCTTAGGGAGTTGGCTAAGGTGGCTGGGTAGTAGGGCAATCAAAATTTCTACTATCATTAATTGTCCTCCTCCTCTCCCTTGCCTTCTTCCTGTGCCTCTCCGCCTTTGCCTTTAGTAGCTTATCCTCTACCTCAACTTTGTCAATTTTTCCCTCGACTCTGACCTCGACCTCTAACACCTTGTCCACGTCGACGTCTCCTCGTTAAAGAGGTCATTGACATCGTAATGGCTCTCTTCCTCGACCTCCTCCCTCTCCCTATGCCCCCCCCCCCCACCCACCCACCCCTTCCTTTTTGCCTTTACGTGAATGGAAAGCGACTGGCGATAGAAAGTGACTGGAGCTATGGGTTTTGGTTGTCAGGTAAGGAAAAAGGGAAGGTTTATTTTGGATGGATATGCGTGAATATTGCAATGGGGTATTATTGTCTTTTACAAAAAATTAGGAGTGTCATGTTATCAAAATGAACCTAAGCTCAAAAAATAAAAAATCCAACTCTCCTTGTGCTTAAAAAATTTCAGCTATGTGTTGTAACCCAATTATCTTCTGTTTGAGGGTCTTATCATCAATTAACTCATTTTTATATATGACTAAAATCCCTTCGTATATTACAATGACATTCTTTTTTAAAAAAAAATCAGAAAAAAGCTTGTTGTAATTATTAGATATCACATAAAAAGTCAGTTTAATATTAACAACAAAAGAGATTTCTATAATTATTATATATCAAAAAGGAGGTTGGTGTTGCTAAAAAAAAAAAGTTAGTTTAATCATCCCAAAATAAAATAAAAATATTTCCTTTTGTCAAAGATTTACTAATGATTATATACCTCATTAGAGAAAAAAATATAAAATCAAAGAGATAGTATACATACGAAATTATTGGCATATAAGCAGTGAATGACGCATCTGTTCGCTTTTATGAATGAATACGTCAAACTCTTGGTGGGAAAAATTGGCCAATCAAGTGATCAAATCTCAGTAGAAGTCCTGGAAAAATTGACGGGCAGCAGATTGTAATTCAGGCAATGGGAACTATCGAGAAGACCAAGGGAATAAGCAATTTGAGCCGTATAAATTCAAGGACAGAGCGGATTGCAGAATGGAGCTGAAGGAAGGTTGAGAGTGTTTGGAGTCTTTGGACCTCAACTGCTTCTACAATATGTTCAGAAGGCACATCTCTTTGATTTGGGAGTTGTGAAAATTGTAAACTGTTCATGTAAGTGTTTTTTCTTTGTTTCCTGTTGTGACGTTTCCATGGTATCACATGCTAACAATCTGCTTTCAGAAAACAACCATGTGTTTGTTATGCATTTTAGTTTCGGTTTTGGTACTAAAAATATCACTTGTTTCACTAACAGAAATCCTCCATCGTGGGTGGGTGCCGTCGCAGCTTCATCTTGGTGGCCTTTTCATGATGATCATATTCAAATTCATGGGTGGAAAGTCCCTGCAACTTTTCCAAGTCTTCTTTTTTGTTGTTTCAGTACTCCACACGAAATCTGCAGAAACCGAAATGATGAGATGCATACGGAGGGAGAGACAAGCGCTCCTCATGTTTAAACAAGAGCTAAATGATGATACTGGTGTTCTCTCTTCTTGGGGGAGTGAAGAAGATTGTTGCAAATGGAGAGGAGTGGAGTGTAACAATGGAACTGGTCATGTTATCATGCTTGACGTTGGCGCATCCCTCTTTGGTACTACTTCGGTGCGTTTGATAGGTAACATCAGCTCTTCATTGCTTGAATTACAACATCTGAATTATTTGGACCTTAGTTGGAATCAATTTAGTGACATTCAATTTAGTCCTAAAATCCTTGAATCCATTGCTTCCCTCCGCGGATTAAGGTACCTCAATCTCAGTAATTGTTACTTAGGTCGTACAGGTGATCATCATCGGCTTGGTAACCTCACAAATTTGCGGTCTCTTGACCTTTCCTCTACCAGCTTCGTGGATACCACAAACCTTGCGTGGCTTTCTAATCTTTCCTCATTACAACACCTTGACCTTGTCTTGGATTAACCTTGGTCAAGCAATGGATTGGAAACAAGGAATAAATAAGCTCCCCTCCCTAACAGAATTACACTTATCTTATTGTCAACTCTCTCATTCCTCATTTCCCTTGATCAATTCTTCTTCTTCTAATTCTCTTGCTATCCTCGATCTCTCTATAAATGATCTCACTCCTCCAATATACAATTGGTTGTTTAACTTTAATAGGAGCCTTGTTGCAATTGACCTCTCTATCAATTCGTTATACGGTCCAATTCCTGATGCTTTCGCGAGCATGGCATCCCTTAAACGTCTTGATCTCCGGCGGAATCAAATTGAAGGTCTTATTGTTGTAAAATGAAAGAAGAAAACGATACACTAAAACAGGGGAAACAGAATTGGACTGAAAACTGCACCCTTTATTGATAAGGAAATGGCCATTATATAGGCTAAACATAAACAGTTACAAACATAAAAATAGGCACCACTAACTTCATGCTAAACAACTCCTACAAACTAGGTAACAAATAGAAACAAACTACTGAACTCCTAAAGACTAGGACAACCCAATCAGCACATTCTAATGTGCTGCAACTAATTTATTCAACAATCCCTCCCTTAAACTGATGTTCCACACATAACATCAGTTTAATAAGACTCAAACTTTGAAGCGCCATCCCTCAGATAAAGTCCTTTGAACTGCAAACACCAAGTAGCTCCCTGAGCTTTTGAAATGCTTGGAAATTTGAGTGGCTTTGTTAGAATATCAGCAATCTGGTCTTCACTTCTGCAGTAAACCAGATTAATAACTCCATCATTCGTGAGATCCCTCAAGAAATGATATTTCACATCTATATGCTTGCTTCGACCATGTAGAACAGGATTCTTTGAGAGCTTTATTGCTGAACTGTTGTCACAGTAAATGAGAGTAGGCCCATTTTCTTTGAACTGTAGCTCTTCAAAAATCTTCTTCAGCCAAATAGCTTGACAAGCACAAGCTGTTGCTGCAACAAATTCAGCTTCAGTGGCTGACAATGTGACGATTGGCTGCTTCTTTGATGACCATGAAACAGCTCTTGTTCCCAACATGAAAACATACCCAAATGTGCTTTTTCGATCATCAGAATCTCCTGCATAATCACTATCTGTAAAGCCAAACAAATCTGACTTTTCTCCCTTTTTGAAAAACAACCCAAACTCCTTAGTACCTTGCAAGTACCTAAGAATTCTTTTTGCAGCCAAAAGATGAATCTCTGTTGGACACTCCACGTATCTACTAATGACACTTATAGCATGCATTATATCAGGCCTTGTTGCAGTCAAATACATTAAGCTCCCCACAATCTGCTTGTAAAGAGTGCTGTCAACCTTCTTTCCTCCATCATCCTTGTTTAGCTTCAAACCAAACTCAGACGGTGTATTCACAGGATTACAATTCTTCATCTGAAACCTGTTCAAGATTTCTCCCACATACTTCTTTTGAGAAATAAGAATGCCAGTAGAGGACTGCAACACTTCTATGCCAAGAAAGTAATGCATCATGCCAAGATCAGTCATTTCAAATTCAGTCATCATGGATTTCTTAAAGCTTTCAAACATGGCTGTATTACTTCCAGTATAGATTATATCATCTACATATAAGCAAACAATGAGCATTCTCCCTCCATCCTCAACTTTTATGAAAAGTGTATGTTCATAAGGACATTTTTGAAATCCTTCCTTCAAAAAATAAGTTTCTATACGATTATACCAAGCCCGTGGGGCTTGTTTTAATCCATATAGAGCCTTCTTTAGTCTATACACTTTATGCTCATTTCCAAATTTCACATAACCAGGAGGTTGATCGATAAATACCAGTTCCTTCAAATCTCCATGGAGGAACGCCGACTTCACGTCCAGCTGGAAGATAGGCCATGAGTTCTGAGCTACCAATGCAATCACCAATCTGATTGTATCATGCCTTTCAACTGGGGCAAAGACTTCTTTATAATCGACACCGAACTCTTGCTTATAGCCCTTGGCCACCAAGTGTGCCTTGTACTTGTCGACTTCACCATTCTCCTTCAGCTTTGTCTTGTAAAGCCCACTTCACACCAATTGTTTTGTGTCCTTCTAAAAGATCAGATAACTCCTAAGTGTCATTCTTTTCGATGGCTGCAATTTCAACATCCATAGCCTTCTGCCATTTTGATTCTTTGACAGCACTTTCAAACACTGTAGGATCGCAATCTGAAAATAGAGCAAAATGAGTGAGTGGGTCTTCAGATTGATCAATTCCGGTTACCTCAAAATCTGACATCCATGTTGGCCTTCTTCGAACACGATGAGAACGTGATTCAGCTGCTGCTTCTGGTGCTATTGGAGTGACTTCAGAGGCTACAGGAGTTCCATTTTAGGATTCTCAAATGCATCCATTGCTGGAGCAAGGTGTTGCTGCGGCTGGTTTGCTTGATCACCATCTTCTCCATCAAAACTAGTTGGAATTGGCTCTCCAACTACATTTTTGCTCCATTCCCAGATTTGATCTTCATCAAAAACAACGTCTCGACTGATAAGAATTTTCTTAGTGTTAGGATTGTAAAGCTTATAAGCTTTTGACTGATCACTAACGCCAAGAAAAATACATTTTTCTCCCTTTTCATCCAGCTTCTTCCTCTTCTGATCTGGAATATGGGCATATGCAACACACCCAAAAATTGTGAAGTGATCAACAGCTAGTTTCTGTCCGCTCCATGCTTCCTCTGGTGTCATATTTTGAACAGCAAGTGTGGGACTTCTATTTAATATATGAATGCTCCAGTTAACTGCTTCAGGCCAGAAGCTTTTAGGAATACAACTCCTTATTAAAAGACTTTGCACAATATTTAGAATAGTGCGATTCTTCCTTTCACAAACGCCATTCTGTTGGGGCGTATAAGCTACTGTAAGCTGCCTCTTGATTCCATGAGTCTCACAAAAACTTGCAAATTCATGTGAGTTATATTCTCCACCACTGATCTGTGCGAAGAATTTTTATGGGACTGCCAACTTCTTTTTCAACCAGCGCTTTATAGCTTTTAAAGGCTAGAAAGGCTTCAGATTTCTCTTGCAAAAAATAAACCCAGCTTTTGCGACTAAAATCATCAATGAAGGTAAGTATATATCTCTTACCTCCATTAGAGCATGGAGTTATTGGCCCGCAAATGTCGGAATGAACAAGCTCTAGTGCAGCCTTCGCCCTCCATGATTTCCCTTGTGGGAATTGATTACGGTGTTGTTTGCTAACAACACATTCTTCACAAACTTCAGAAGGAGCTGTAATTTGAGGAAGACCCGTCACCATATTCTTCTGTTGTAAAGTCTTCAACCTACCAAAGCTAAGATGCCCATAGCGAAAATGCCATAGCCATTCCTTCTCTCTCAATCTTGCAGACAGACATGAGTGAGCGGTGTCATGGAGATACAATGGAAACATTCTGTTGGTTGTCATGTTGACTTGAGCTATCAAGCCGAGCTTCTCATCTTTAATTCTGCAGACTCCATTTTTAATAGAAATTCCATATCCCTTTTCTTGTAGCTGACCAACACTGAGTAAATTTGTTCTCAAATCTGGAACAAAAAGAACGTTAGAAATAGTTTGAATAGAATTTCTGTTGGTTTGAATTGCTACCTTTCCCTTTCCCATAACAGAGATTGTAGAGCCATCACCGAACTTCACAACATCACGAAAAGCTTCATCCAATTCAGAGAATACAGACTTCTCTCCACTCATATGGTTGCTGCAGCCAGTGTCTAAGTACCACAAATTCTTGTGGGTTTCCTCCTTCACGTGACAAGCCATCAACAAAGACACTTCTTCTTCCTTCTCAGCAAAATTGGACTGCTTTCCACCATCTCTCCTTACATTAGTACGACACTTTGACTTGTAGTGGCCAAACTTGTGACACCTGTAGCATCAACTCTTGATTTGTCTGCTGACTTTGACTTGGAAGGCGTTGAATGATTGTTGTTGTTCTTGTCATGGCCTTTTCCTCTCCCTTGAGAATCAAAATCTTCAAATTTCTGATTTGAGTGTCTACCATCATTGCCGCCTCTACCTCTGCCTCTTCCTCGTCCTTGACCTCCTCCTTTTGATGCCGAGGCTTGTAACGCTTGCTCCTTCTTGTCTTGCCGATTCATTTTCTGCTCATGAACCAGCAAAGAACTCTGCAATTCATCAATGGACATACTGTCAGTGTCTTTAGATTCCTCAATCGAACAAACAACATAGTTGAATTTTGCTGTCATCGAACGAAGAATCTTCTCAATGATAGTGACATCTGCCATTTTGTCGCCATGGATTCTCATCTTATTTGCGATTGCCATCGTCCTGGAGAAGTAATCTGACACCGATTCTCCAGACTTCATGTGTAAAGTTTCGAAATCGCCTCGAAGTGCTTGAAGCTATGCCCTCTTTGCCTTTGCTGTCCCCTCATACTTCTTCTTCATAGAGTCCTAAATCTGCTTGGAAGTTTCTTTACAAAGAATGGTTTCCAGGATGGAACGATCAATTGCTTGGAAGAGATAATTCTTTGCTTTGAGATCTTTCAACTTCTTCCCTTCAAGCTCCATCTTCTGTGCATCTGTCAGCACAACACCTGCTGCTGGTTCTGCTACTCCAGAAACAACAACTGTCCAATATTCTTTGGACCTCAAAAAATTCTCCATGAGCATGCTCCAATGGTCATAGTGACCATCAAAGCGTGGAATGGCTGGCTGTACAAAAGTTTCAGAAGCCATTGTGGAATTCTAACCTAGCTCTGATACCACTGTTGTAAAATGAAAGAAGAAAACGATACACTAAAACAGGGGAAACAGAATTGGACTGAAAACTGCACCCTTTATTGATAAGGAAATGGCCATTATATAGGCTAAACATAAACAGTTACAAACATAAAAATAGGCACCACTAACTTCATCCTAAACAACTCCTACAAACTAGGTAACAAATAGAAACAAACTACTGAACTCCTAAAGACTAGAACAACCCAATCAGCACATTCTAATGTGCTGCAACTAATTTATTCAACACTTATTCCTGACGCTTTAGGGAACAGCATATCCCTTGCTTTTCTAGATCTCTCCGACAACCTGCTTGAAGGTGCGATTCCAAAATCCTTTAGCAACTTCAGCTTAGAATCATTAGATCTGAGCAAGAATATTAATTTAACCAAAGAGCTCGGTGAGTTGCTTCAGTACTTGTCCGGACGAGCAGAGAAGTCATTACAAGTTCTCAAATTAAGTCACAATCAACTCATTGGTTCATTAGCTCATATTAAGAGGCTTAAATCGTTGAGGGAATTGCATCTTGATTTTAATCGATTGGGTGGGTCTCTCCTTGAAGGTTTTGGTGAATTTCCTAGTCTTGAAGTTCTTTCTTTGTCGTGGAACCAGATCGGGGGTTCATTGCCCGATTTTACATCATCGCCATCATTGAAGAAGATACTTCTAAGTAACAATCGCTTCAATGGCAGTCTAACCACGAGTATTGGATCCCTTTCCATGCTCGAGGAATTTTCTGTTTCTTCAAATTATTTGGAAGGTGTAGTCTCCGAAGCCCACCTGTTAAATCTCTCCCGATTACAGATTCTGGACTTGGCTTTTAACTCATTGGCTTTGAAATTTAGCTCGGAGAGTGATTGGGTTCCTCCTTTTCAATTGCATGACATAAGGCTGGCGTATTGTAAGTTGGGGCCTCAATTCCCAAAATGGCTTCAAACTCAAAAAGAGTTTTCTGATCTTGATATATCTGGAGCTGGAATTACAGATGTTATCCCAGAGTGGTTTTGGGAGCCAAGATTGAATACTGTAAATCTCTCCAACAACCACATTTATGGCATTCTGCCAGATCTCTCATTAAAGATGCCTGATTCAAACTTAATAGATTTGAGCTCCAATAATTTCCAAGGTCCACTGCCACTTTTTCTCCTAAAACAGGAGTACTGAATCTCTCCAAAAATAGGTTTTCAGGGTCAATTTCTTTCTCGTTTAATACCAGCGGTCTCATGCTTGTTCTTGACCTCTCTGATAACCTCCTATCAGGAGAGCTTCCTTCTTGTTGGCAGTATCTGTATTTTCTAGTGGTCCTTAATTTGGCGAACAACAATTTATCCGGAAATATTCCCTGTTCCATTGGCTCACTTTATAATCTTCAGAGTTTGCATTTACGAAACAATAGTTTCATTGGGGAATTGACTACATGCTTGAAGAATTGCACAAAGTTGAGTGCTATTGATGTAGCAGTAAACCAATTTTCTGGTACAATACCAGCATGGATAGGGGATATGAATTTGATTATTCTTAGCCTAAGATCCAATCAGTTCAATGGAAGCATAGCTTCGACCATATGTCATCTATCACAGATTCAAATCTTGGACTTGTCTTTAAACTATATTTCCGGAACCATACCAAAATGCCTCAATAATCTCACGGCCATGGCGCAAGAAGGGAGTTCAAGGATCGCCATCACCTACCTTCATTTTGCCACTTACGAATTTCTTGGTGAAGACCGCTATGATGATTATCAATTCTTGATTTGGAAAGGAAGAGAGTTTGAGTACAGAAACACTTTGGGACTGGTAAAGAGTATTGATGTTTCTTGCAATAATTTAACTGGGGAAATTCCTCAAGAAATTACTAGCCTTGTAGGTTTGGTTGGCTTGAACCTTTCAAGAAACAATTTGACCGGACACATTGATCCAAAGATTGGTCAATTAAGATTGTTAAATTTTCTGGATTTGTCGAGAAACCAGCTTTCTGGTCAAATTCCTGCAGAATTGTCTCAATTAAGCCATCTTGGTGTCTTGGACTTGTCAAATAACAACCTATCTGGCAGAATCCCAACGACCACACAATTACAAACCTTCAATGCTTCAGCATATATGGGGAATCCTGGACTTTGTGGGCTACCACTTACAAATTGGTGCCCAGGAGACAAAACAGCTCAAGATCATCCACCCATCATTCGCGGTAGTGAAGAGGCAGACGTTCAACAAGTTGAGGGTAGATTTATAACCACGGGGTTTTATATTAGTATGGGGCTTGGATTTACTCTTGGATTTTGGGGTGTTTTTGGCACTGCTCTTATCAAAGATTTCCCGAGATATGCTTATTTCAACTTTCTCAACATGGGAAATTGGCTCTACTTGACAGCAGCAGTGAATATGGTCAGATTGAAGAGGTGGCTTCGATGCTAAATATGGTAAATAATTTTTCTCTTTCATTTTTTTGTTATCTATTGCTTTCATGGGTTTGTTAACATGTTCATGTATCTCCATTTTCATATCTTGAATTGGGATTGCATAGTGTGTGTGTGTGTATGTGTGTGTTGCATTTTCCTTTCCTTTGGTTCTGGATTCTGTTCAGTCTGCTTTAGTCACAATGAATGATTCGTGACAAGTGATTTCTAGTGCCAATTCCATCTCTCAGATGACAGCATCAAAAAAAATTCTGAGATCCACCAACAATCATCTCATCTGTCTTCCTAAATAAATCACAAGTCTCAAAATTTTGGTTCATTCTTTAATCTTATGTTCTACATATCTGACTTGCATGCTTTTGTTCTTATTTCTGTCCCATAAACAACATTGAATGGGTCTTTAAGCTACAACACTTCCCTTGTTTATAAATTAGTAAGTAATATCCAACTCTTCCCTTGTTTATAAACTAGTAATCACTGATTTGTTTTATCTTTTGCTGAGAAATTAAGGCCATTCAAATTGACTTAATGATCGAATTTAGATGACGAAATTACATATCTTAAAGGTAGAAATCAAATGGAGGGAGGCTCCAACTTCCCTTCTGAATCCGATTAGTTTGAAACATACTTCTTGAGTGATGCCATATATAATTTGAAGCTAGCTTATGAATATAGAGCATTATATGAGTTGCTTCTGAGAGAAATAGCCACCACTTGTCCTATTTACAAAGAAGCTGCTCAGTTTTTCTTTGCTTGAACAGATACAAGGTTGGCTGTCCTTTTAAATTTGTGTAGGCTGGAGGTGCTGATTGGAAGACACAAGGGTTCATTTTCGTTAATCATGAGAGTTTATATTGTAGTAGTTATAGTGGTATTTTTACTTCATCGTCTTCTTGAGGAGTTAATTATGTCAGTTGAGAATGGAATAAAGTGTGTTTTTTGAAAAAACGTTCTAGTGGACAATGTGTAACTAGTTTTGGCTTACACTTTACAGGCCAAGAATAATTATAATGCAGTTTAATTTGGGTTATATGATTGTTGATCCTGAAACTGACAATTGCTTTAGTAAAAGAATCCCGTTTACTACTAAAGAATATGATCCATAAAGTATCATTAAACCTTTTTTTTTGAACTTTCACAACCCAAAACAAAAACAAAAGTGAATGTTTCCCCTTTTTTTTTCCAATCATAATGCGACTTCTCTCTTTAAAGATCCAGATTGCCTTCCATTACCCAATAAAAAGAGGGCTAGTAAATCTTCAACTTTGGTAATTTTTTTTTTAATCAGCAAAAAAAACCATTTTATTAATAATTGTAAGAGAAACATACTTGCACATCAAGCAAAACTTGGAAAAATATATTTTTGTGCATGAAAAACACAGCCGAAAAAGACACAGATTTGAAAGAATTTTAAAATTTGAAGAAGGTATGCGAAACTTATACATAATTGTCAAATTGTCCAAGCGCAATTGCCTAGGCAAGCGTCGAATCCAAAAAACATGGTAAAAAGGTAATCCAATCGTTATTCAAATTCATAATTTTATACAATCTATTTTACATATAATAAATTAAATAAATAAAGAGAACATTTTTATTTCTATATAAAAATATGAAAAAAAAAAAAACACAAAGGCAACTATGTATTACTAAATATTATTTTGTGCCAACAAACAAAACTACAAACATTGTTGCATGTGAGAATAAATCAAATAAAATGGATAATGCAATAGAAAGTACTTGAATGGAATTTAATCCATTCAAATAATAAAATTTGATGATAATTCAAATATATAAAGAAAAAAAAAACATTGAATAAAATGACAAAATTTAAAGTAATGAAAATTCAACCGGATATAAATGCAATTGTTTTACTTTAGTAGCATTAAATAAACAGCTAAGAGATCAGATAACATTAACATAATTTTTTTTAAGGAGATTGACTTTATCTGTTGCATGTAAATAGATTAAGAAGTTGTTTTATATATAAAATTTTTAGGCACAATAGTTAATGTTTGTGATATTTTCAATATATGTATTAATTTCATCTCATTTATGCACAAAATTCAATAATATATTCAACCCGTAACAAAATAAAGAAGAAAGAAATGATTATAATAATAAAATAATAAAATAAAAAACTTAATTATATATTAAAATACAAAATTGACTAATAACAATTGTCTATTACTATGACGAATTGAGTGCCTAGGTGACCGTCCAGTTGCCCAAATGACCACCCAATTATTTAGGTTGTGGCAAACATTATCTAGGCAACTTTCTCATAGTACGTAGAGCGTCCAAGCGATCCCCTATAACAACTGTGTGAAAGTATTTTTTTAGATAGTGAGTAGTAAAATGTGTGAAAGTTTTTTTTAGATAGTGAGTAGGAAAAAGTTTGGTGTGTTCTTATAAATTGAGTCAACTAATAAATAAATGAAGACAGGATGATGATGTGGCTTGCCACATCATTGCAGACAAAATTGGAAAATATTTTAAAAATCTTTAACATTACTCAAAACAAAAATGATACGTGCATATGGCCTATTTTATCCCTGATTGATGTAATGTGTCATCGATCATGTAATAATTGTTTTGTTTTTTTTTTTTTTTTTGATAAGTGAAGTATATATAAAGGTGCCAAAGGGGCACACATAAAATTATAATTAAAAAAAATTACAAATGTATCACAAACTCCAAAAAATCTATTAAAGAATAGCATCTACAAGAAAAACATCTTTAATCTAAAAAATAGAAATCTTAAGAATTTATCTCTAAATACAAAAAATGACGGCTCATTCCCGTTGAATGCTCGATTGTTTCTCTCTTTTCATATATTCCACATGGGACAAATAAGGGCCAATCACCATACATTTTTCAAGTCCTTATTGACTTTGTAACCAGACCAACTTAACAATGTGTTCTTGACTGAATTTGGCATAACCCAATGGACCCCAAAAATGGAAAAAATCAACTCCCAACAATCTCGGACAGGAGGGACAATGGAGGAAAACGTGATCCACTGTCTCAACATTTTTCTTAGATAGCCGACATCTATTAGCCAAATAGAATCCTCATCTCAATAAATTTCTCGTGGTCAATAAAGCCTTCCACAAGGCCTCCCACACAAAAAAAGCAGCTTTAATAGGGGCCTCTGAATGCCATAAGGGTTCCTACAGGAACTTCTCTTCCTCTCCTTCTCCCTCAGTTAGCTTGCCATAAAATGAGCTAATTGAGAAAGTTTTCCCATGCAATCTCTAGATTTGTCATCTCTACTTGCGGTAACCATAGACAACTTGAAAGGAAATGAAGAAGAAAACCCACTTCCTCCACCTCCCAATCAAAAAAATTCTTTCTGAATTTTGAGCACCATACCCCTCCCCACGTATTCCCCTCAAAACACTATCTTACCCATTCATCCTTGTTGCTAGCCAACCCGAACAACACTAGAAATTTATCCTTCAACCTCTCTTCTCCACACCAAACATCATGCCAAAACCTTATCTTACTTCCTTCCCCCCACTTCAAACCTCACACACTCCTAGAAATCCCTTGCCCCCCTTTACAAATTGCCCCCCACCCTATGACCCTTCCACCCCTCCCAACCGCCACCCTCCTTCATCATTTCCATATCTAGAAACAATTATATCCCTCCACAATACCCTTTTTCCGCACCAAATCTCCACAACCACTTCCCACAAAAGCCTCATTAAATCTTTTAATGTCTCTGATCTGCAACCCCCACATTATATGATTACCAAAAATGCACATCAGTAGTCGTTGGCTTTTCAACCACCTCAGGCGCTAGCACTAGTTTTTTCTCAGTAGTGGATTTCTCCACCACCGGGACATCGGAAACTACCACTACTTTAGCGAATGTTGATGCCTCTAGGGTCGTCTTATGGGTTTCTTTAGCCATTGGTATAGTCTTTGATTTCAAAGAAAGGAACAAGGACGCAGAAGAATAAGGTAGAGAAAGATTTTGAGAGAAAGTTGGAAAGGACGAAATTGGGGGAAAAGATTGAGATTGCCCATAGGTTGAAACCTTTAAGGCTAACAATTACTGTAGTCACTCTTCGCAAATGAGTTTTGGTATCTGTGAGTTTTGCTAAGTGATAAAGAGCATTTAGTGAGTATTACTAGATCACTGCATAGGGATTTTCATGTAGAACAAGTTGTGGAAGAATTCAATTCTTAGTACGGAATTGCATGCGATGCCAGAATGGTCGGAATGGCATGAAATTCGGTGGGTGGCTTGGAAACGATGTGTTGATCAATACTCATCACTTTGCCATGACGTATGCCACTTTTTGAGCAAATTCCTTCGTTTTGGCATTCAAAAGCGCACTTTTACTACTTTTGGTAAAAATATGCTGCTTAATTTACTAGAGTTGCTGTTGGCGTTTAGAGCTACCCTTTTACTAGATTGCTGCTTACGTTTAGGACTTTTGATTTATTATTTTTATTAGAATATTTCTATTTTTGGTCTTTTTTATTTTAATTATTTCTTTCCTAAAGTCATAGTTCTAGTCGAATTAGGAGTTCTAATCCTAGACGAATTAGGTTTTGCAGCCTATATAAAGGCTCTTTCTTTTCATTGTAAGGTTAAATTTTATTTCAATAAAGAATTATCTTTCTGAGATCTTCTTCTTTGTGCTCGTGGATTCGAGTGTGTTACCTTTGTTCATGGATTCGGACGATTCTCCAAGAAATAGGCGGTGTCCTATTTCTTTACAAGCTTCTGCTACGTTAATTGGTATCAGAGTAGGCTTAATCCTATTCAGATGGCGAACGCTCCAAACAAAAGCGAAATCCTTGACAGCAGCAACCGTGAAGGAGATATGGTTACAGGGGCTGAATTCAGAACTTTCCAACGTGAAACCTAGCAAGCGCAACGTGAGACCCAACAAACATTGCGAGAAATCCAAGCAACCCTTGCTAGGCTGACAGCAGGGAATAATCAACGGGGCGACGATTCTACATGTCATCAACTGTACCGAGAGAGGGCTGAAGTTGTGTGTGAACGCCATCTAGAGATTCCATGTAGGCAGCTAGCCTACGAGGATTACTTGAGTGAGGATGAGGAAGATGCTGAAGCCATATTCCAAAATAATCGGAGGGGTTACCAAGGGGAGCAGGACTGACAAACCTTTCGTATGAAGATGAACCTGCCCAGTTTTAATGGTCAACTTCAGATCGAGGGGTTTCTTGATTGGCTGGTATTAGTTGAGAGATTTTTTGATTATATGGATATTCTTGAAGATAAAAAGGTGAAATTAGTCACATACAAATTATTGGGAGGAGCTTCTGCTTGGTGGGAGCAGTTGTAAATTACACTGATGCGACAAGGAAAGGGGATGGTTCGAACATGGGCTAAGATGAGGCGACTATTACGATCAAGGTATTTGCCTCCAAATTATGAGCAGATTCTATTTCAACAATATCAGAATTGTAGGCAGGGGGTAGAACAGTCAAGGCTTACCTAGAAGAATTCCACAAGTTGTCGTCGCGTAATAACCTGCTGGAAACAGATGCGCAACAAGTTGCTAGGTTTGTTAGGGGGGCTACATTGGGCTATACAGGATCGAGTTGTGATGCAAACAGTCTACACCTTAACTGAAGTTGTTGCGTTGGCTATCAAGGAAGAAAATCAATTGGACAGATCAAAGGCAGCGGTCGTAGCACGAAATTCCATTGATTCTAATCATGCTGTAGTAAATAAAGGAAAAGCCCCAAATATTCAGCCACCTTTGTCTAATACCACTCGCGAAACAGGTAGCAGTAGGGGCCCTTCAAAGCCAGCCAACACTGTTCCACCAGAAGTGGCACCTCGTAACCCTTATGCTCGTCCGGGGTCCAATAAGTGCTATAGATGCTTACAACTAGGGCACCGTTTCCAACGAGTGTCCTAAAAAGGGTACCGTTAACTTAGTGGAGCCAGAAGAACATGGCAGATTCGAGACAGAGGAGGACGAGAATGAAGCGCCCTACACTTATGAAGAGGAGGAGGTAATGGGTGGCGACGAAGGAGAGCTGCTGTCACGCTCTTTGGTGGTTCAACGAATTCTGTTAGCACCAAAGCGAAAAAAACCATCTCAGCAACATAATATTTTCCGAACCAGGTGTACTGTGAACAAAAAGGTTTGTGATGTCATTATTGACAGTGGCAGTAGTGAAAATATAGTGTCGAAAGCAATGGTTACCAAGTTGGGCTTACAGACTGATAAACACCCTTCATTGTATAAGATTGGCTGGATAAAACTGGGGTGCTGAACTAAAGGTAACTGAAATTTGCCGCATTAAATTTTCAATTGGGAAGAATTATGCAGATGAGGTTGTGTGTGACGTGGTGGAGATGGATGCCTGCCATATGATTTTGGGACAACCTTCGCAGTTTGATTTGGATGCTACGTACAGGGGCCGTGATAACGTGTATGTTTTCATGAAGGGGGGCTAAAGATCATTTTGAGACTCATAAAAGAAGAATTTGCAATTTTTGAACCAAAGTCAAAGGGCAAGTCAGTATTTCTTGTGGATGGGGGTGAATTCATAGAAGAAACTACAGAATCTGGAGAGATTTTTGCTGTGGTAGTTGGGGGAGAAGTTGGCAAGGAGTCTATAGAAATTCCACCCGCACTTAAACCTTTGTTGGAAGATTTTCAGGAAATTATACTGTTAAGCTACCAGATGGGTTGCCTCTTATACGAGACATACATCATCAGATTGATTTCACACTAGGAGCCAGTTTGCCTAATCGTCCACATTATCGGATGAGTCCCAAGGAAAGTCAGATTCTACAAGAGCAGGTGGAAGAACTGATCAATAAGGGATTAGTGTAGGAGAGTATGAGCCCTTGTGCGGTACCAACCAAAGAAGGATGGCAGTTGGCACATGTGCACCGACAGCGGGGCAATCAACAAGATCACCATCAAATATAGGTTCCCTATTCCTCGATTGGAAGATATGCTAGACATGTTGGCTAGATCCAAAGTCTTTTCAAAAATTGACTTACGGAGTAGGTACCATCAAATTCAGATCAGGCCTGGAGATAAATGGAAGACTGCTTTCAAGACCAATGAGGGGTTGTACGAATGGTTAGTAATGCCATTTGGACTCACCAATGCGCCCAGTACTTTCATGTGGCTCATGAGCCAGGTATTGAAACCATTTACTAGAAAATTTGTTGTGGTGTACTTTGATGACATATTGATATATAGCCAGAACGAATCTGACCATCTTACGCACTTGAGGGAGGTTCTTACAGTGTTGCAGCAAAATAAGTTGTATGTTAACTTAAAAAAGTGTAGCTTTATGACCAGTAATTTGCTATTTTTGGGATTTGTGGTATGTGCTGAGGGGATTAAAGTTGATGAAGAAAAGATTCACGCCATTCGAGAGTGGCCAACTCCACAAACAGTGAGCGAAGTTCGTAGTTTTCATGGTCTGGCAACGTTCTATAGGCGGTTTGTCAGAGATTTTAGCAGGATAGTCGCTGCCAATTACTGAATGCATGAAGAAGGGAAAATTCCATTGGGGAGAGAAAGCAGAAAAGCATTGATCAAGGAAAAATTATCATCTGCCCCTAGTTTTAGCACTACTAGATTTTGACAAGCTGTTTCAGGTAGAGTGCGATGCCTCTATTGTTGGCATTGGTGTTGTACTTTCTCAAGAAGGCAGACCGGTTGTGTTTTTCAGTGAGAAGCTCAATGAAGCTCTCCAGAAGTAGTCTACTTATGAGCTAGAATTGTATGTCATTTTTTGCGCCTTGAAGGTTTGGGAACACTATCTGGAGCAGAAGGAGTTTTTCTTATTCAACGAACCACCAAGCGCTGAAATTTATCAATAGCCAGAATAGTGTCAACCGGATGCATGCCCGCTGGATTTCTTTTATCCAACGCTTCACATTCACTTTGAAGCATAAGGCCGGTCAATTAAACCGGGTAGCTGATGCCCTAAGCAGGAGGGCGTGGTTGCTTGTCACATTGCGGGACTGAGGTAGTTAGGTTTGACTGTCTCAAGGAGCTGTATGCAGATGATGAAGATTTTCAAAACATTTGGGCAAATTTTTAGTCGGGTATTTTCGTTTACGAAATGCATATTCAAGAGGGCTATCTGTTTCGAGGCAACCAATTATGCATCCCGAGGAGTTCACTACGAGATCAAATAATTCAGGAATTACATGGTGGAGGCTTGGGTGGGCACTTGGGTCGTGACAAAACAGTATTATTGGCCCCAACTTAAACGAGACGTCGACAGTCATGTTAAACGATGCCCTATTTGTCAGGCTACCAAAGGCCAATCTCAAAATACGGGTTTGTACATGCCTTTGCCCATTCCAACAGCACCTTGGGAGGATCTTTCCATGGAATTTGTCTTGGGCCTTCCGAGAACCCAACGTGGATTTGACTCTGTATTTGTGGTGGTTGATTGGTACTTAAAAATGGCTCACTTTATTGCTTGTAAAAAGACTTCAGATGCAGTGCACGTGGCCAATTTATTTTTCAAAGAGGTTGTTCATTTGCATGGGGTTCCCAAATCCATCACTTCAAATAGGGACACCAAATTCTTGAGTCATTTTTGGCGGGCCCTATGGAGGCGGTTTGACACATCCTTGAATTTCAGTAGCACGAGTCATCCTCAGTCCGATGGTCAAACGGAACTGGTGAACCGCACTCTTGGGAATTTAATTCGCTGCATTTCTGGAGAGAAACCAAAGCAGTGGGATATTGCTCTAGCACGGGCTGAGTTTGCTTATAATAGTATACTGAATCATTCTACTAGGAAGACCCCATTCTAAATTATTTATTGTTGTCCTTCACACTATGCTTTAGACTTGGTTCCTCTATCAAAGTTTCCTAGTTTGAGTATTGCAGTAGAAAATATGGCGGATCGCATCAAGGCTATTCAAAAAGAAGTGGGAAAAACTTGAAGGAATCTAATGCTAAATACAAGACAGCTGCTTGATAAAAAGAGAAGGGCTCAAGTCTTTCAAGAGGGGGATCTAGTGATGGTTTATTTGCACAATGGGCGGGTGCCAATGGGCACAAACAACAAGCTGAAAGACAAGAAATATGGTCCCTTCCAGATTCTGCAGAATATTAACAATAATGCCTATGTTGTGGACCTTCCCGCAGATATGGTCATTTCTCCTACTTTCAAAGTTACTGATTTGTTTGAATATCATCCTCCTAATGTGTTGCCTTCTCAATTACCTAACTCGAGGTCGAGTTCTTTTCAAGCAAGGGAGACTGATGTAGAACAGGTTGTGGAAGAATTCAATTCTTAACACAGAATTGCGTGCGATGCCAAAATGGTCGGAATCGCGTGAAATTTGGTAGGTGGCTTGAAAACGATATGCTGATTAATACTCATCACTTTGTTATGATGTATGCCACGTTTTGGGCAAATTCCTTCGTTTTGGCCTTCAAAAGCGCATTTTTACTACTTTTGGTAATAAATGTGCTGCTTAATTTACTAAGGTTACAGTTGGCGTTTGGAGCTGCCCTTTTACCAAATTGCTGCTTACGTTTAGGATTTTTGATTTATTATTTTTATTAGAATATTTCTATTTTTGGAATTTTTTATATTTTTCCTTATTTTAATTATTTCTTTCCTAAAGTCATAGTTATAGTCAAATTAGGAGTTCTAGTCCTAGACGAATTAGGTTTTGCAGCCTATATAAAGGTTCTTTCTTTTACATTGTAAGGTTAACTTTTATTTCAATAAAGAATTATCTTTCTGAAATCTTATTCTCTGTGCTTATGCATTCGAATGTGTTACTTTTGTTCATGGATTCAGGACGATTCTTCAAGAAATAGGCGGTGTCCTATTTCTTCACAAGTTTCCGCTACATTAGATTTCCACACTTGACGGAGTGGATTTGTGGATCGTGGTCTAGAGAGGTGTGAATTATTGTGAAGAGCAAACAAAGGGCTAATAAGACTGCAATTCAGTAGATAAGTGTAATTCGGTAGGTAAGAGCAAAACATGAGACACAATCTGGTATAATTGACTAGTGATAATCAACATAAGGAGGTGTGGCAGGTTAATAACTATCATATGTAACTTTGGCGTCTTGTATCTCGATCGATTTTATCAGTGGACTATTTGTTGCAGTAGTGAATTTTTCTTCTGCTTAAAAGTTTTTTTCACTTAAATCTTTGTGTTTATTTATGTACTTAGTTTTTCTTGTGTTACTATTATTATTATTTAATTGATTATATTAGAACTTGACCATAAAAAAATTAGCTAACACATCTAACTAAAATTCTGAATCATTCGGTTTATCAATTAGATCAACGACTCATGTTAAATTAATTAAAGGACATATTTGGACACTTTGCACTACTTAGCAATAGAGATTTAATTTTTGTCATAATTTTAGCCGTCTCACATGTTACATTTCATTTCACTTGTTACATTCACTAGTGGCAACCCTCCTCACATAATGGATGGGCATTGAATGTCTAAGATTGTGAAGTATGGATTTATTGAGTTCATACAAAGCTCAAAATCACATCTCATAATTATGTGCTATCACGTGATGTGTTGAATGGATTAAGCCTATACAATGCAATTTTCTATAACTTTGAATTATAACCTTAAATTTTTTATTTTCATAAGTTACAGTTAAAATCCTGTACAATACCATACATTCACACGACAAACACAAGATGAATGCCTCTTTCAGCTATGTTAAGGCCTGCCAAATTGACAACTTTTTTTTATTATTTGTAAAAGTTGAGTCTTATTAGATGTGGTAAATTACAATGACCTCCTTAAGGTTTATGACAATTATAATGACTTTTTTTAAGATTTATCACAATTACACTAACCTTCCATACTTTATAAAATAATATACAGATACCTCCATCTTGTCAATTTTTTTTCAAAATGACAAAATTACCTTTTTTATTTATTTTTATATTTTTTCAATTTTGACCAATTTATTCTAACTTTTTTAAAGATTTTTTAATTTTTTATTTAAAAATAAATTTAAAATCAATAAATTTTTTTATTTTATATAAAATAAATTTAAGATTTTTATCAATATTTATTTGAAAAATGAAAAAACGTTAGTTAAGATTTATAAAATTGAAAAAAAAAAATATGTAAGGGGTAGTTTTGTAATTTTGAAAAAAAACAATTGACTAGATAAAGGTATCTCTATACTATTTTGTAAAATAATGGAGGTCAGTGTAATTTCAGAAATCTTAGAAGAAGTCAGTGTACTTATCATAAATTTTAGGAAAGATCAGTGTAATTTACCCTATTAGATATATTTTAAAATAAAAGGTCCAAAGTGGCATTCTTTTTTTTTGTAAAAATTCAAGATACTAAACTATTTTTTTTAGCAATTTTTATATCTGATTAATAGCAACAAAACAACAAAGCACAATTTTAAATTAGTATTAATGTAGGAAGGTTTTTATTCTTTTTACGGACATTAGAAAATTGAATGAAAAATAATGACTAGGAAACATTTGATAAATTTGGGTGTACACCTTTTTTTATCTTCCATTTGACTATTTTAGGTCTAATCTTTATAGGGTTCATTAGAATTTTTCCTATATTAACATCAATTTAAAAATCACAAGTCTTAAAATGTATAAATTGCTGTGAAATAGAAAAATAAATACACACAAATCAATCACACAAGTGCACACAAAGATTTACGTAGTTCGGCTTCAAGCTTACGTATACGGGGAGGGAGAAGAATGTTCTACTATTTTGTAGAAAAGCATACAAAGGTGAATGGTTACAAAATACTCTACTAATTTGTCTCTTTCTTCACTTCACCTCACTTCACTATATCTTCTTCTTTCATTCGAACTAAGGCTTATATAGTCATCATATTGAATAAAAAAAACACCTACTTGAGTTATGGTTTTAACTAACTATAAAGGCTTTCAAGTGGGTTTCTCAACATTGATGACATCTACACACACATATTCATAACACTCTTCCTTGGATGTCTGTCACTCTTCAATGTCTTCTTAATATCTGCTCCCCCTCATTGTTATATGAGTTTAACATAAAAGATCTTTGAGACGACGCATTCCACATGATTTCTGAATGTGTTGGACAACAGATATTAACCATATGCATTCTCGGCTTGTCTCATGGAGTGCTAAGATTTTAGAATGATTTGAGAAAGTGACAGTCATTGTTTTCTTTGTAGATTTCCATGATATAGCAATGATGCCACAGATAAATACATATCATATTTGTGATTTGGCTTTGTGTGAATTAGAAAGATACCCAGCATCTCCATACCCGACTAATGGTGATTTTTAAGTTTATGAATAAAACAAACCCATATCAATTGATCCGCGAAAATAGTGAAAAATATGTTTAACACCATTCCAATGCCTTCGAACTGGAGTAGAACTGTATTTTGCTAGCAAATTAACAGTAAATGCAATGTCTGGTCATGTACAATTTACAAAATACATGAGAGCTCCAATTGCACTAAGATATGGTACTTCTGGACCAAGGATTTCTTCATCATCTTTTTGAGGGAGAAAATGATCTTTCTCCACATCAAGTGATTAAACAACCACAAGAGATGTTAATGGATGAGCTTTATCCATATAAAATCGCTTTAAAACTTTCTCTGTATACGTAGATTAATGTAAGAGGATTCCTTCTAGGAAGTGCTCGATCTGCAAGCCGAGACAAAATTTTGTTTTTCTCATATCTTTCATTTCAAACTCTTACTTTAAATAAGCAGCAGTTTTTGTAAGCTCTTCAAGTGTCCCACAAGGTTCAAATCGTCAACATATACCGTTATTATGATAAATCCAGTGTTTGACTTTTTTATGAAAATACATGAACATATTAGGTTATTCACATATCCTTTTTATAATAAATATTCACTGAGATAATTATACCACATGCGCCTTGACTGGTTCATTCCATACAATAATCGTTGGAGCTTGATTGAATACATGCTTCAAAATTGTGCATTTCCTACTTCAGGCATTTTAAACCCTTCAGGGATTTTCATATATATATATATATATATATGTCACTATTAAGTGAACCATATAAATATGTTGTGACTATGTCCATTTGATGCATATCAAGCCCTTCTGAGACTGCCAAACTAATCAAAAATCGAAACGTAATTGCATTCATCACAAAAGAGTATGTCACTTCATAATCAACACCAGGTATCTGCGAGAAACCTTGTGCTACAAGTCTTGCTTTGTATCTAATGATTTCATTCTACTTATTCTGTTTTTGTACAGATATCCATTTATACCCTACAAGATTTACGTCTTTAGGCGTTTGAACTACAGGCCCAAATACCTTTCGTTTTGCTAACGAGTCTAACTCAACGTGTATTGCTTCTTTCCACTTTGGCCAATCATTTCTACATTCGACATTCTTTAATGTTTTGTGGTTCAAGATCTTCGTCACTTTTGATAATTTCAAGTGATCTTGCGGAAGCAAATAAATGATTAACAATAATATCACTTTGATTTCATATATCTCCACTAGATATATAATTTATTAAGATCTCTTTATTTTTAGGTACTTGTGCCTCTTTAGGAGCTACATGTTTTACTTCAGGGCATACATCCTCCTAAGGAGGTATTTTTCTACCAACGTTGGATTAATCAATCATCATATAATGCATGGTCTCTTCAAGAGTTGCCATTTCTTTACCATGTGTGGTCTCTTCAGAAGTTGCCACTTTTTTATTTTCTTGTGTCTTCCTCTTTCGAGAAATTTTATTTTTCGCATTAATAGGTCTACCATACTCTAGGTGTGCCATAGATTCATTTACTATTGTACTAACGGATTGTCTTATAGGAATATCAATCCATGCATGAGTATTTATAGCTAGTATATGTGATTTCATTACTTTCTTTGTATCAATAAATGCATCTGGTAATTGATTTGCAATACTTTGCAAATGAATGATCCTTTGAGCTTCTAGTTCACATTGATTAATACGAGGATCAAGATGAGACAATGTTGATACAATCCAAAAAATTTCACGTTGAGCTTCTGGCTTCAGCTTTTCTCCCCCTAATGGTGGGAAGATTGTCTAAACAAAATGACAATCGACAAACTGTGCCATAAATAGATCATTTGTTAAGGGTTCAAGATATCTTATAATAGATGGAAAATCAAAACCAACATAAATTTCAAGTCTTCATTGGAGACTCATTTTAGTACGTTGTGGGAGTGCAATCGAAATTTGTACAACACAACTAAATACTCATAGGTGAAAAACATTTGGTGGATGACCAAGTACACTTTGTAAAGGAGAATATTTATGGTAAGAGGTTGGTTGGATATGGATTAATGTTGCAGCATGTATATAGCATGCCCCCAAGTAGAAACAGGTAATTTTGTTCTCATAAGTAAAAGTCTAGCAATTAATTGGAGATGCTTGATAAGAGACTCAATCTAAACCATTTTGTGTGTGTACATGAGCAATAAGATGTTCAACGATAATTCCAATTGACATGCAATATTCGTCAAATGCTTGGGATGTAAACTCACCAGCATTGTCAAAACGTATTTCTTGATGGGATAATTGGGAAATTGTTCTCTCAACCGAATGATTTGAGTAAGAAGTCTTACAAACGCAACATTGCAAGATGAAAGTAGACAGACATGTGACTGTCTAGTTGATGCATCTATTAAAGTCATAAAATAATGAAATGGTCCACATGACAAATGAATAGGTCCACATATATCTCCTTGAATGTGCTTTAAAAATGATGGAGATTCAACACTAACCTTTGTAGAATATGGTTTAATAATTAGTTTCCCTTGAGAACAAGCAGTACATAGATGTTTATCCAGTAAAAGAATCTTCTAGTTCTTTAAGGGATTTCCATGCGAATTCTTAATGATTCTACGCATCATTATTGCCCCTGGGTGACCAAATCGATCGTGCCAAAGAACAAAAGTCTTTGGGTCGGTGAACTTCTATTTCAACACAACATGTGATTCAATTGTCCTTATAGTTGTTGAGTACAAGACAAGATGAAAAAGCATAAAGTTTCCAAAGTATGCTTTATATTTGAAACAATATAAGTAATGCAAAGATATTCCACATTACCTTCAGTAATAGTCTTAATATGATACGCATTTCAGCAAATATCTTCAAAACTTAGCAAATTTCTTCTGGACTTGCTAAAGTATAAAGTATCATTTATATAAAATATTGTGTCATTTGGCAACATAATGTTGGCTCTTTCGGAGCCGTCAATTAAATTCGTAGTATTAGATATTGTACTGACATTAGTTTCAGCTAATTTTAAGTTCAATAAACATCTTTTATCTCAAAGAATTATGTGTGTAGTTGCACTGTCTACCAAACATATATCTTCACCATTCATCTTGAATTCTATCAATTCATCATATGCACTTATTATAAGAAATAAGAATAAATTTATATTAAAAATAAATAAAGGAGATAAAATTATTAAAGTAAAATATTATACGAGATATAATAAAAACATTAGTCAGTGTGGACATTTCCATCACCGATTAAATGGTTAATTTTTCCATCAGGATTTATAAAGAAATCTAAGACATTTAAGTGTGTGATCTCTATAGGACCATCAGTAAAATTTGTTTCTATTTCTTTTCCTTTTATTGAGGCTCAGTAAAGATCCACTAAATGTTTAGGCGTATGACAGGTACACAACCAATGTCCTTTTCCCCCACACTGATAACAAGATACTTCAGGATCTTGACCGATTAAATGGTTAATTTTTTCATTAGAATCTGCAAAGAAATCTACGACATCTAAGTATGTGATATCTACAGGACTATTAGTAAATTTTGTTTCTATTTCTTTTCTTTTTATTGAAGCTCGGTAAAGAGCCACTAAATGTTTGGGCGTATGACAGGTATGCAACCAATGTCCTTTTCTTCCACACCGATAACAAGATTCTTTAGGATCTTGAAACCATTTTTCGTTTTCCCTTTCCTTGATTTGCCTCCACATTATTATTGCATTTCAGGTGCTATGGTGTGTCTCTTCTGGGACAATTAGAGGAATTGCTCTTATGACCACCTCGATATGTGTAATGACCACATCCATGGCTATGTTTATGACCATGTCCACATCTATAACTCTGTCTATATGACGCAGTTGCACTTGCTTCAAGAAATACAGTTTCATTCGCTTCAGGGAATGGTACAGAGCCAGTGGGATGTAAATTATGATTTTTCATCACAAGGTCATTATGTTGTTCAGCCAAGAGAAGACATGATATCATGTCAGAATATTTAGTAAATTTACACTCTCAATATTGTTACTGCAGGACAATATTCGAAGGGTGAAATGTAGAAAATGCATTCTCTAACATATATGCATCTGGGATATTTTCTCCGCATGATTTTACTTGCAAAGTAAATCTAAAATAGTGTAGAACTGATTTAAAATCCCGCAACCTCAGGTGCAACCAATTATACCGAGTTTTTGGGAGAATAATAGTTTTCTGGTGGTCACATTTTTCATTCAAAACCCGATCTTGGGATGCTGTATTTCTTTCTTTAATAGTATTTTTAAGATTCTTAGCTTCAAAGTGAGTTTCAACATCAAGAATCCAAGATAAATAATTTTTTCCCGAAGTATCTAATACAATAAATCCAAGTTTTGTAATACCCCGACCCGAGTTAGCCAGTACCCGACCTGGGTTAAACCGGGCCATGATATGTAATCCTGAACTGTACACCAATTTACTACGTAAATAAAACCCGACGTATAATTTAATGACATATTAAGTAAATAGTGCATGAGTGTGAGTAAGGGACAGTTTCGATTACCCTGGGTGTTGTCACACCGTGAGCCCGAATTTTTACAGGAAAAAATATGTTCGTAAGATACTCAAACGTTATATGATCTTCTTACAAATGTTGAACTGTTTTAACTAAATACCAAATAAGGAACTTTGATTTTAGTAATTGAACTGCTATTGATGATTATCGATTTTGGATATGATTTTGATGCTTTGGATAGAACACTCTTCTATGATTGGTCACTATTGAATAGGTTGTGACTTATCGAACCCTACTCACGGGGTATATTGGTGGTGAGCCAATGTGATATGGCATATCAAACTAGTCTATCGATCTCAGTTAACGAGGTTCTAATTTGCTGGCTATAGAAGTGAAATATATGAATTTGAATATGATTATTGAATATGAACCATGATTGAATATGATTTATCGAATTATGATTTATCAACTTATGTTATCGAACTATGATTTATTGACTTATGTTATCAAACTATGATTTATCGAATTATGTTGTCGAACTACGATTTATTGCACTATGATTTATTGAGCTATGATTTTGATTTATTGAACTATGTTATTGATTATTGATTTATGATTATCATTGAATTGAGATTTATTGGAAGTGAATTTGATACCATTATCTTGTTGCTATAATTGAAGATAACATATGATATATGATCATTGACATTTCAGTATTGAATTGTATAATAGTTTTGAAACCCTTGGTATTTTATGGAATACTCATGAGCTGTTGAACTCATACAGATTTTTATCCAATATATTTCAGGTAACGATATTGGCAAAGAAATAGTAGGTTCAGTCAGGATAGTCGAAAGCTTATAAAGCTATAAACTCATTTGTGTTAGGATTTTGTTAGACATGATGTAGTTGATTTTGGTAATTATGGATTGTACATCGAATATGGCATTAGCAAGCTTTGAAAAAACTTACATCATGTACTTTTGTAGTTACTATAGAATTTATATATAGATGACTGATGTTGAATTGTGTATTGGTGCTTCCGCAATAGAAAAAAAAAAAAAATTTTAATGAAAATGAGGAAAGCATTGTGATCATTGAAAAATGCCTCGGTGGTCGATCACGAACCCATTATCTGCATAGGCCGAATTTCGGATCGTGACAAGTTTGGTGAGATTTGACATTTCTTTTTAAAACTAAAAATATGATATAATCAAATAAAATATTAGAAAATACAAGCAAATAGTTACCATAGTATTAGTGCTGCAGTTGTAAATTTAAATTAATATATAATAGATTCTAGTAATAAAAAATTTGTTTATCTTTATTTTATTTGTCTCAATTGATCAAAGTCCTGTACTGATAACATGTTGTAAAATAGGAAAATAAATGCATACAAGTGCACACAAAGATTTACGTAGTTTGGCTTCAGGCCTACGTCTACGGACGGGAAGAAGAATGTTCGTAAAAAAGCATATAAATGTGAATGATTACAACACTCTACTAATTCCCCTCTCTTTCTTCACTTTACCTTACTTCAATGTATCATCTTCTTTCATTCGGACTAATGCTTATTAACCATGATATGGAATAAAGAAAACACCTACTTGAGTTATGGTTTTAACTAATTATAAAGGCTATCAAATGAGTTTCTCAACATCGATGACATCCACACACACATACTCATAACATAAATTAATTTAAACCAAAAACTTTAACTAAAGAGCTATTTGAAAATTGTTCAAATTGGATCAAGTTAGAACCACTATCATTAAGTTATCTAATTTTTAAGCAAATTAATTCTTTTCTGATCTGACTTTATTTAAATTTTAAATAATTTTTAAGAGCGGACATAAACCAATATATTATTAAAATATACTTATCAAATAAAAAAAAAAAACTTAAAATCAATTAATCTGTATTCTATAAAACCGATTGTAACATTTCCCAAACATATTCTAAAAGACTTCAAAATAGAGCAATCATTTTTTTTCATCTCATTGTACTTAGATGACCTGACAAATGGGTGGGCTCAGCTGAGTGATTCTTTGTGTTGGAAATTCCAATTACAAACTCTTGTAACATTCCTATGCTTAGTATTAAAACAACTCGAGAATGAATATTCTTAATTCCATCAAAACATCAGAAAGTAACACTCAAATCTCTTTAGAATTTACATTTACATTTATAAAAAAGAAAATCTCCCAAATAGCTTTAGAATATGACAATTTTTATTGACAAATTATAAATATTATTTTTCAGTCCATTTTTTTTTATCAAAATAACACAATTGTCTCTTTAATTTGTTTTTACAATTTCTTTTATTTTAAAAAATTTTTTTAACTTATTTTTTACATTTTATATAAAAATAAATTTAAAATAAATAACTTATTCTTATTTATATAAAATTAAATTTAAAATTTTAATCAATATTTATTTAAAAATAAAAAAAATTACAAAAAATTAGTCAAAATTAAAAAAAAAAAAAAAAAAAAAAAAAAACATAAAAAGGCAGGAGAGTGGTAAGTATAACTAACTCTAAAAATGAAGAGATGTTAATGTTTGTAGAAGATATCCGTCTCCCAGTATACCTTCAACTTCAACTAAAAAAAAGTCAAACATGATTAAGCTAAATTGCACGAAGTAACTACATTTATTTCTTTACCCTAGCAACACAATAACTGATGAATTTACTCATTTTAATAAGAGTTTGGGATCAGACTGACGTGCAAAATTGTTCAACAGAGCACACATAACTGAGCCTCTGACAACATGTTTAAATCTTTTCATCATTTCCCAAAATCTTCTCATACAAATACAATTTTATCTTCAAATTACTACACCTTTTTTTTTTTCAATAAAAGTGGTAGCAATAATAAACAACATGCAGCAATCGCTTCTCCACCAAGAGATCTAATTTCTCTACCTATAATTAATATTAGAAACCAACAGCATAACATATAATGGAACAAAGTTTTAGGAAAAAAATCAAACATTTAACAACAAAAAATAAATAAATAAAATAGAGTTCCCGAGCCTCAGTTGCTGAATAATAGAGGTTTCTTAAACTGAAAAAACAACATTTGGCTCCTGAAGCTAGGTTTGAGGAAATAAGAGAGAAAATAGTAGAGAGAATAGGAGCGCCGATGGATTGAGAAAAAAAATGAGTGAGACGCAGAGAGGGCTAGACTGAGAAAGTGAGCAGCTAATACCGTGAGAGAACTTAGAAGGAGAAAGCGGCGATGCTAGCTTGAGACTGAGAGAAAACCCGGCATAAGCACCTTATATAGTGGAGCCCTAGGCTTTTGAGCTCTTCCGCCTCCACTAGAATGAGCCAGCGTGTTAACCTTTTTTTAGAAAGTTATTAAATGCACTGATACAACACTAATCTGATAATGTGTTATTTTAGTAATACTTTATTATGTATTTTGTTATGTATTGGTATAATTTTTTTTTTTTTTTGGATGAGAAGAAAAAAAAATGTGCTATTTTAATAATATTTTATTATGTATAATATAATCCCTTTTTTTTTTGAGTGAGAGGAAAAAGAAAAAAAAATAAAAGTAAAAGAACCACTATACTCTAACAAATGCCATAGAGGCCATATCCGCGGGAAGGGGAGTCCTCAAGTCTTTGGGATGCTCAAGCAAGGATCACTAATTTAGCATGTTGGCCCCGGGGTGGGTCAATCCATTCAAAGGCGTAAAGTAAAATTATAAAATGAGGCTATTTTTATTTATTAAAATTTTATAAATTTTTTATTTAAAATTTATTTTTCTAGTTTTTTGATATGCAAAATTACTAATTAAATTCTTATAATGAATTTTTTCTAACATTTCTTTTTCAATTGATAGTATTGCCAATTCGCTTAATATTTCTTGAGACATTGTTGATCTTAAGTAAGATTTTATTAATTTTAGTTTTAAAAAACTTCTTTTCGCCAAAGCAACGGTTACAAGAATTGTTAACATTATTCTATAAGCGATATATGCATTTAGAAAAGAACCAAATCTTTTTATATGATTGAGTGTGTCGAGTGGAGTATTATTTTCTATTTGTATAACTTTTTTTAAAACTTTCAATTCTGAAAATAAATTTAAGCCATCAATATCTGAGTAATTATTATATTTTAAGGAACATTCAAAATTAAGGCAATAATCTTTTAAACTATCATTGTCTAGTGACTTCAATTTTTTACCACTAAAAAGAAAACAAAAAATATTTTCATATATTTTAAATTGTTCAAATCTACTTTGAAGTGAAAAAATTGCTTGATCTATTATGTATATAAAATAATCAATTCTAAATGATTCTTCAAGTGATTTAGTTGTTTCATTATCATCATTCTCATCAAAATGCTTCTTTCTACGAATGATACGTTTTTCATGAAATACATGTTCTATATTCATTTCAAATGCAATTTCTTTAGAAGAAATCATAGCGGATGCAAATCCATCTTCTCTATATTTTTCAAAAAAAGAAAGCAGACCTTTTAATTGTTCTATAGCAATATCAATACTCATATCTTTTGATTGTAAATTTTTACTAACCGAGTTGATAGCAAATAATATATCATACCAAATAGTCATGCCTAATAAAAATTCAAAATTTTCAAGCTCATATGTTGCTAAGCAATTAGCTTCACTTTTAGTTTTAGGATCTTCACTAACTTCTGCTAATTTCAATAAAGCATCTCTTATTTGTGGGGTTTGAAATCTTATTGCTTTTACACTTTCAATACGACTTTCCCAACATGTTTGTGACAATGGTTTAAGAGTTAGACCATGTAAATTATCTTGTAAAATTTTTCATCGTTTGGTAGAAGAAGAAAATAGTGAGTATATACGTTGTACTACTCCAAAATGATATAGCTTTAGTACAAGAATTAGCCATGTCACAAAGTACTAAATTTAAATTATGACAACCACATGGTGTATAAAACGATTTAAGATTTATATCTAGAAGTCTTTTTTGCACTCCTTAGTGTTTGCCCTTCATATTAGATCCATTATCATACCCTTGTCCTCTTAAATTATTAATATCAAGTCCAATATTTTTTATTTCATCCACGATTGCATCAAAAAGACCTTTTCCAGTTATATCATCTACTTTTAAAGATTCTAAAAAATATTCTTTAATTGTAATTGGACTTGATGAAACATCCACACATCGCAATATAAAAGACATTTGCTCTTGATGACTTGCATCTGGAGTGCAATCAAGTATTATTGAAAAATATTTTGCTTTGATAATTTGTTTAACAATTTTATTTTTAATTTCATTTACTAACAAATTTATCAATTCATTTTGTATATTATGTCCAAGGTAATGGTTATGAATTTCATCTTGTTTAATGCATCGAATATGTTCTTGCATTACCGGATCAAATTCTGCAATCATTCAATTAGACTTAAAAAATTTTCATTACTTTCTTGATAGATCTTTTCATTTTTTCCCCAAAAAGCCAAATTGTTTTTACCAAGAGTTTTTACTACAACAATAATTCTTGATAATACTTTTTTCCAATGTTCTTTATCTCTATTTATTCGTTCTTGAATATTTTTATCAATTGTTTTTATTTTCAACAATCTCATTTCTAAATCAATCTATAAACTCATATTATTAATATGCTCATTACTTGTCTCATGTCTCTTAAGCTTAGCACTAAGATTTTTCCAATCTTTAGTGCCAATATTAGCTAATTTACTTGTACTTGTACTGGAAACATTATTAAACAATTTGCAACAAAAACAAAATACTTTGTCCAAGTCATTTGAATAAATTAGCCATCTTCTTTCATGTTTTTTACCGTTTGCCAACTTTTGAATATAATTTGTAGTGAAAAAATGTCTTGAGAATTTATCTTTAGGAAAATTCATATCACTAACTCTAATTGGATCTCTTTCTACTAATAAATCTCCCAAATTTGTATCAATATTTGTCCATTGACTTGGATCATAAATATTTTTAGGAATAGAATCATTTAATTCATTAACAGGTTGGTCCTCTACCTCTTCATCAGGAGTTTGAGGATCAATATGAGTCTTTTCAATCACATCTTCTTGTTCTAGTATTTTATTATCATCTAACTCAACTACATTACTAACTTGTTCATTTAAGGAACATTCACTAATATTTTCTAATTTATTTTTATTATTTGTAAAAAATTTATCAAGAGCTCATTTTTGAGATTGTATTAAATTTTCAATTCTTCTCTTTTTTTGAAGTTTTGAATAACCAGATTCATATTTTCGAGTTGACATTTAAATTCTTTTGATATACAAAAAATTAAAATGTATCTATAACACTTATTTTATATATTTTTAATAGCTAATACAAAATTAATAATCAAATATTCAATGAGCTAATTACAGTAAACAAAATAGAGGCAATCTAATTATATATATCTTAAAAGATAATATAAATTTTAAATTCAAAAATTCAAAGTTAGAACAATAGAACCTGATTATGGAGCAATTTAGTCTTCAGATTCAGCAAACATAAAAGAAGCTAATCAAAATTTTCAATACTTCACGACTCACGCACAGCAACTCGCCAACTCCAAATGGCTTCACTTGCAAAATGTCAAAATCCAATACAAGACTCAAAGCCAATAAAATAAAGCGACGACGCGGCCGGGCAAGAAAAAAAAAAGAAAAGAAAAGGAGGAGCAGGCGGCTAAAACTAAAGGAAATAAAATAAAGGGCAAGCAAAAAAAGAAAAGAAAAGAAGGAGCAAGCGGCTAAACCTAAAGGAAATAAAATAAAGAAGAAAGGACAACTAAAGTAAAGCAAACAATGAAAGAGAAGGCGGCTGGTGCACAGAGCAGGAAAATAAAAGAGAAAAAAAGGAAAGAAGCAGCTGGGCGTTGAACAGAGAAAGGAGGAAAAGAAAAAAAGAAAAGAGAAAAGCTCAGAAGTGATTACCAAAATGTCAGGTTGCAGAGTATTTTTCAAAAAATATAACAGATTTTTAGGTTGTAAAATTCTTTTTAGACTTAAAGAAAGAATTTTATAAATAAAAAAATAAGAACGTTAATTACTGAAAAAAGCAAAATGAGATAAACGAGAAGATAATAAATATTATCAAAAAGTAGTTATTAGGTGATAGTTGTATAATAAAATAGAGAAATTAAGAAGAGGAAAAGATTTATTTATTTTATTATAATAAATATATTTTTTTAAATATAAAAAAAAAATTATGGAGCCTAAAAAATTGGAGGCCTAAAGCCAGGGCTTTAGTGGCTTGACCCTTTAGCTGGCCCTGCTTCGGCCACGCTCATATTGGCTAAAAAATCGGCACAAAAATTGGCCTTTTCTAAGGGTATGATCAAATACACAACACTGGAAAGGCACCCCGAGGGCCATGCAATCTTCAATGATAGCAGCATTAGGATGATTGGGATCTCTATGTGCCTGAAAGAGGTTTACTGTAAGTTGGCAGTCCTGACGCAACAATAACTCTGTTGTACTAGTACTGGTTGGCCATCTTCAAAGCTTCACAGATAGCCCACAACTCCACTAACAAACTCATGCCCACACCAATTGCCCCCATAAACCCATGCAGCCAGTGACCCCTTTCATCTTTGAAGATTTCGCTAATTCCTAATTTCCCTAGGTTTCTTCGCGCACTTTCGCCAATATTAGCCTTGATATAGCCTATAGGAGGAAAACTCCAACTAATTTATCACTATTGGCATACAAATCAAGGAAAGAAAGAGGACCAAAGGCATCGAGAGTCTCATAAGCCGACCTTCTTGGAGCCAGTAAACTAATATACCCGTTCCGTTGTTCATTGTTGAAAACCAACCTGTTTCTTTGTTTCCATAGTTCCTAGCAGGTAAAAATAAACACCAAGTTCCAGTTAGAAGTTTTTTTATTACCTTTGGTCCAGCTATTGCTTTTGACCCATTGTGGAAAGAGAGTTTGATATTCCGAATGGAGATTTGGACTGCTACATAGCTTGGACCAAACCTCTTGGCTATAAGGGCAACTCCTAAGGCAATGGTCCGTAGTTTTAGGAAGCAATCTAGCATCTGGGACATAAATTTGACTCAGACATTCCTCTAATCGTGTGAACACTATTAGTGAGGAGGCTTTGGTGTAAAGCAAGCCAGAGAAAACATTTTAGTTTTGAGAGGGGCTTGAATTTTCCAAATCCATTCCCAAGACTCTTGGGTTTGGTCCATAACATTGGCATGCTCTAGCAGGATATTATAAGCTTCATTGGTGGAAAATAAGCCATTACCATTACTCCAAATAAGATTGTCTTCCATGGCCGAAACCAATTAGGGAATAGGAATAGCTTAAATAATCTATTTTATGTGATTTGGTAAGTTAGTTTTCAACTTTCCAAAGTTCCAACTACCGACTCCATCAAGAGGGTTAGACACCATGAGGCTTTTATCCTCATTTTCAATTGGAGCCTGAATGGGCTCTTCCAAGGTCATGTTGGAGGCCCATTTATCAAACCAAAAAGAGATATTATTACCATTGCCAATTCTCCACTTGTTGCCCCATTTTACAATGTGGGCAGCCTTTTCAATGCTCTTTTAGGTGGATGAAGAATTTTTCTTTTTAGAGCGAAGACCTTCCTTATTATGGAGCTTGTATTTATCTTTTTCCACAAGGGCGTTATGATTGTTAGAAAGCTTCTAAACAAGGTTAGAAAAAAGGGCAAGATTATGGAATTTGGCCTTACGAAGGCCAAGCCCTCCTTTGCTTTTGGGGTAGCAACAAGTGTTCCAATTCACCAAGTGGACACCCTTTTTATCATCCTTGTCTCCCCGTAAAAAATTCCTATTCAACGTGTTGTGCCACTTTGAGTCCCCATATCAAATAGGAGTCGGACACTAGCGTCGCTTATAAGTCCCAAGCTACTCTCTTCCTAGCATAAGGCCTCCTCATAGCGGCTGCCTCGCTCATAGGAACAAAGCCCTATGCTGGCAACTTAAGCCCAGCAGAAGGGACAATATTATACGATTGAGCTAAGATGGCACATCTCTCACCTACAAGGCCTCCTCATAGCGGCTACCTCGCTCATAGGAACAAAGCCCTGCGCTGGCAACTTAAGCCCAGCAGAAGGGACAATATTGTACTGGCTGAGCTAAAATAGCACATCTCTCACCTACAAGGCCTTTTCCTCCCTGGAAGAACAAAGTTATGCGGGCCATAAGACCTACGGGCAGCCCAAAGAGGACAATATTGTGCTAGGGAGCCTACCATGTGCCAAGGACGAAAAAGTGCAACATCAGTTTGGCACTGTTTGTGGGAACACTTGGGCCACGTGCCTCGTTCCTGTGATCCACCAGTCCCGACTGGGGGGAGTAGCTGTTGTGCCACTTTGAGTCCCATATCGGTTAGGAGTCGGGCACTAGGCATCACTTATAAGCCCCAGGCTGCTCTCTTCCTAGCACAAGGCCTTTTCCTCCCTAGAAAAACAAAGCTGTGGGGGCCATAAGACCTACGAGCAGCCCAAAGCAGATAATATTGTGTTAGGGAGCCTACTATATGCTAGGACGAAAAAAGTGCAGCATTGTTTGGTAGCCGTTTGTGGGAACACTTGGGCTATTGCCTCGTTCTTGTGCTCCACCAGTCCCAACTGGGGGGAGTAGCTATTGTGCCACTTTGAGTCCCACATCGGTTAGGAGTCGGGCACTGGCGTCGCTTATAAGCCCCAAGCTACTCTCTTCCTAGCACAAGGCCTTTTTCCTCCCTAGAAGAACAAAGTCGTGCAGGCCATAAGACTTACGGGCAGGCTAAAGCGGATAATATTGTGTTAGAAAGCCTATTATGTGCTAGGACGAAAAAAGTGTAGCATCAGTTTGGTGCCGTCTGTGGGAACGCTTGGGCCACGTGCCTCGTTCCTGTGCTCCACCAATCCTGACTGGGGGGAGTAGCTGTTGTGCCACTTTGAGTCTTACATCGAATAGGAGTCGGGCACTGGTATCGCTTATAAGCCCCAGGCTGCTCTCTTCCTAGCACAAGGCTTCCTCACAGCGGCTACCTCAGCTCACAGGAACAAAGCCCTGCTGCTAGCAACTTAAGCCCAGTAGAGGGGACAATATTTCACGGTTGAGCTAAGATGGCACATCTCTCATCTACAAAGCCTTTTCCTCCTTGGAAGAACAAAGCCGTGCGGGCCATAAGACCTACGGGCAGCCCAAAGCGGTTAATATTGTGCTAGGGAGCCTACCATGTGCCAGGACAAAAAGGTGAAACATCACAACTTATCAATTTTGTAAAAGTGGAGATGGGGAGAGAATTTGTTTGCATGGAATAGGTAGGGGATGACTGAACTTACTACTTGCATTAGAGTCAATCTTTCTGCGAAGGACAAAAGGTTTCTTTTCCACCTTGAGAGCCTAGCTTGCATTTTTTCAAAGATGTATTAAAGTTGAAATTAGATACTCTGTTGTGAATAATTGGCACTTCCTACGTCTGATCCTAAATCACTAGAAAAAGGGATATTGGACTTAGAACTCAACTGTTGATTGACTGGTTAATTGACTGGCCTGACAAATAATCTAGATTTTTACAGGTTAATTGACTGGCTTGACAACAAACTAAACTTTTGCAAGGTTTGGGCCATCACTTGGCATTTCTTTAAAGAAGCTTTATCAAACAACATTAAGTCATTTGCAAAACAAAAGATGAGAAATGGCTAGACCATCTTTTACTACTTTAATTCCTAACAATTCTTTGAGATCAACTTTCTCTTGGATCAAGTTAGACAGTTTTTCCATACAGAGGATAAATAAATAATGGGATAACGGATTTCCCTACCATAGGCTTCTTTTTGGCTTAAAAGAGTCTAGGCATTCCCCATTTAGTAAAATGGAACTTTTGTTATTTTTCACACATTTCATGATTAGCTTAATCCAGTGTTAGGGAAAGTTAAAGTCCATTAAGGTTTTTTCAAGTAAACCCCAGTCTACTTTATCATAAGCCTTTTCAAGATCAATCTTGTGAATTAAGCCGCCCAAATTCCCTCTTTTTTTTTTTTTTTTTTCTTTTTGAGGGTGTGAACCACTTCCTACGTGATAATGATATTATCACTAGTAGACCTACCTGGGGTGAAACTATTTTGGAAGGTTCCTACCAATTTATAAAGAAAAGGATGTAATCTGTTGGTAAAGACTTTCGAGATTACTTTATGACTAACATTGCATAAGCTAATAGGCCTATAAGGTTGAATAGATTCAGGACATTCAATTTTGGGGATCAACACTATAAATGTATCGTTGATACCCTCTCGGATATCAAATGAAGTGAGAATTTGTCTGGTGCAGTCACATACAGAAGGAACTATAATGTCCCAATACCTTTGATAGAAGAAAGGTTGGATGCCATCTGGCCCAGAGGCTGAGAAGGGTCTCATGCCAAACATTGCCTTCTTGATCTCTTTGTTAGTTAAGGATTTGGAAAGAAACACCTTGTCAGCTTCAGAGCATTTGCTCTGAGGGTTGGTTTTTTTCTCTAGTAAAGCCTTTATTGGAACATAGATTCTTGAAGTGGTCAATTATATTGTTTTTAATGACATGTCCATCCTTAAACCATTCCCCATTGGAAAGTCTAAACATTTTAATTTTATTCCTCTTTCTTCTTTTTAAGGTTGTAACATGGAAGAACTTGGGGTTCTTGTCACCTAGAGTAATGCATTTGGTTCTAGATTTTTGGAACCATAAGATTTCCTCTTGTTTTAAGGTGTTGTTATATTCTTTGGTTAGCTCGGCTTCAAGGATTAAAAGGTTATGAGAACTATGATCAGAAAAGGGCTTTCTGAATTCCTTCTGATTGAGCTAGGAGTCTTTTCTTCTTGTGGAATATGTTACCAAATGTGTCTTTATTCCAGTTTTTGGAATCTTCTTCCAAGGATTTGATGGCTACAGGCAGAGGTTTATCTCCCCCCCAAGCCCTGGAGACCATTTCTTTCAAAGTATGGTGTTCTAGCCAAGTAGCTTCCAATCTAAAGGAGGAGAGGGGCGTGATCAGAATGAGTACGAGCCAAGCATCTAACAGTTGCTTATGTAAAGGTGAGCTTCCATAGGTGGTTGGCCAATGCTCTGTTAAGTTTTTCAGCAGTGTTGAAAGGACATTTCCAGCTGTTGGTCTAAGTCATCCAAGGGCCTTTCGATCCCATGTCAATAAGATTGCAATCATCAATCCGGTTCCTGAAATTTTTGCACATTATATGGCTAGCGCTAGACCCACCTATTTTCTCTAAAGGAGATAGAATGTAATTCTCTATTTTGTGGTTTAGGGCTCTCGTACACCGCTGAAAAGCCCCAATCCAGGTAGTTGTGTTTTGAGACTACATAGTGAACTACGCGGTTTGTGGAGCCAACTGTTTACACCGAGACCTCGGTTAAGTTCCAAAGCACCTAGATGCCTCATGATCTACCATTCTCTTCCACTGATATAACTGTTGTTTAGGTCCAAAGTATTAAAGAAATTCCCAAGTTGATTGCTCTGCACTATTAGTTCAACAATCACGATTACATCTAGACTATGGGTTCTAACCAACTCCCTCAACTTCCTTTTAAATTAAGAGTTTGCTGCCCCCTGATCTTCTATATGATAATTGTAACAGCCTGACCCGATTAAATAACAATTAAGTCACTAATTATTAATTAGTGACCTTAAGAGGAATAATTAAGAAATTTAAACGAGAAATAAATGACGACTTCAAAATAATTCCAAGACCTTAAAAATTAAGGTCGACTCTGGGGAAAATAAAATACGACTACGATTTATAAAATCGGTACATGAAAGAGTGAATATAAAATTCAAATTCACAAAAAGAGGAAATAATGCAAAAAGTTAAACATAAATAATTTAATTGGCCAAACAGGGCCTAATGAAAAAATGGCAAAAATATGCTAAGTTGAGGCTAATGGGTTTGAACCCTTGATCCAAATGAAACCAAAGTTTAAAAGCCCAAAAAATTACCACTTGGGCTGCCTACTTGTTTGTGTCCTATTTTACAACACATATGTATAAATACACTTAAAAATATCCCTCCACCTCCCAAATTGCCCAATCACTTTTCATGCAACCAAAAGAATTAATTTAAAATAAAACAAATAAAATAATAAGTGGCATTATATATCTATATTGCGTGTATGCAATTGAAGATCAGAAAATCAGAAGTGTGATTGCAGATTTGATATAGAGAGAGAAATCTAGAGAGAGAAAGTGAGCTAGAAAGAGAGGGAGTTAGAGAGAGAAAGTGAAGAAAGAAGGAGGAAGAAGAAGAATGAGGGAGAAGAGGATGCTTGCATGGCTAACCTGGCCTAAAGAGGCCACAAATCAAGGAGAAGGAGAGGGGAGACACCACTGTCTAAAGGTATAAAACACAAACCTAATGATTTTCTCTCTCTAAAAATTTTGTGTATATGCAAGTTGTTAGAGTCTTCTTTTATGCATGCATAATACCTAAGCTTGAAATCACTAATAGAGGGTAAGATTTGGCCCCTAAACGCCCCAAGACCAGTGGTTCAAACTTGAACCACCATTGTCGAGAACTTGGAAATTTCGGGTTTAACCTCAAGACCCACACACACACACAATTTTAGAGTGTTATAAGAGCATGCATGTACTGGTGACAATAAGGGTAAGAAAATAGTGAGAACTGGTTAGGCCTGAACAGTTTTTGGACTTGGAATCACGAGAACCCGAGAGTGGGATGTTCTGGGTTTTTTGAAACTTAACCTTAAGCTTGATTTAAGATGCTTGGGCATAAAGAACATGATAAATAGAGTGCAATGCAAGTCGAATGGACCAAAATGGTCCAAAAATGGGAGAGAAAATGGCAGTTGCAGGCGCAACTGAGTTTTTGTGAATAAATCGATTTTGGCCAAATTATAGGAGATCAAATCAATGCCAAACCCTCCCTGAAGTGTGCAGAAACCAAAAGAAATCGACCAAACTGCACGAAATTGGCTAGAAATCCACGAAGATGAAGGTTACTGTAGCTAGGGTTGTAGAGGAACAGTAGCGCAGGCATGGGGAAGAAAAAGACCTCGCTGAGTCAACTCGTGAGTTGACTCAGCTGACCTTGACCGAGTTAGGCTACCCACTTTATCGACTCAGACACTGTGTCGAAGCGGAGGCAAGCCACCGCATTAATGAAACGGCAGCATTTTGTTTCCTTTAAATAAGAATTCTGGCTGTTTGGATACACGGTTAGGAACTGATTCAATAATCCCAGCCGTAATAAGGGATACCCTATCCTTGTTTGGGCCTCTATCCGCTGTTTGGCAAGCAAATTTTATGAAAAAAATAGGAACCCCAACCACTCATGGCCCAAGCCCTAAGTCAGACCCTAAGACCACTGAGCCACATTCGTTCCTGTTGATTATTTTCAACAAAAATAATATATATTATATAATTTTATAATTAATTAAATTAAATTATTTAATTAATTTAATAATAATAAAATATTTTGACTGTCCAAAATAAATAAACGAATAGTGCATTTTGACTATTTTCGACGTTCTGGACCTAATGGTGGGGTCCATTTTACTGAGACGGGACTCCAAAAAATTAAGACACGTGAAAGTATAAATTACCAAATTGCCCCTGCATATGTCCGAAGCCAAATAAAAAGCCGAAAGGGTCAAAATTGACTTTCTTCAACGTTTTGAATCCAACGGCGAGGTCCAAATTATCAAATTAAGTACTGAAAAATAAGTCACGTGAAAAATAAAAATTTATTAAGTCACCACAAGTAGACCGGTAAGACCAATCCTAGAAAATTAGGATACGTCGGATCTAAGATTAAATGAAGAGCATCAATTTAGAGATGATTTGAAGTAAATGAGGAATTAATTGAAGTCTTGATGAATTTGATTTTTAGGAATTACAAAGGAAAGGGAAAAGCCACCAATAGTGCAAACCCGGGGAATCAAGGTGAGTAATCCTGTACTTTGAAGTGGAGGTTTTAATCTCCATGGACTCTAAAGTGATTTGAAGTTCAAGTATTCTGAAGTGTGTTTATGAAAATATCTACCGTATTTTAAATTCTAAATTCTCCTATTTATATGCTTTATATTTCAATGTTCTATTGTTTTATAAATATATTCTAACATGGCATGCAAAATTCACTTCTTGATATTGCTGACAGTTGATACGTTTATTTTCTGCATTTATTTAAATCCCTGAAGCTCATGTGTTCACTGTTTCAAGTATAGTCCTCCAAGTATTTAAGAAACTCTGTTAAACTGTCCATGCTTTAAATACTCATGAAAATTCATCCTTTTTATCGAAGCCATATTGTTATACTCATGAGAAGCATCTATTTGAAAATCATATTTCAAACACTCACGAAAAGCTTATATTTGAAGAAATCATGTTTTCAATGCTCATGAAAAGCATTTATTTGAAGAAGCCATAATTCGATGCTCTTTGAAAAGCATCCAATGAAGAAGTCATGTTTTTAAATGCCCATAAAAAGCATTTCATGAAGAAGTCACATTTTTGCAAGATAATGATGCATAAGCATCGCAAATTATTGAGCTCCTTCGGGTTCTCAATTCAGAAGAATGCCCGGTAGCAGGATCTGATCCCCTCAGGCATGAGATCTCTCAGAAGTAAGACTGGAATTTGGTTCGAAATGGATTCTCCTAATTAAAGTGAAAAGATGACAATGTTTTCAGAAATGGTAGTAGGTTTTAAACCCCCATTTATCTGAAACATGTTTTTATATAACCCTTTGAAGTTTTGAAGAAGAAGAAATTTGTATCCTCCTATTTTTATGGAAAAGATTTCAAATTATTTCCTTGGTCTTCAAATGGCCACTTTGCACATGTTTATAAGTCTTTTGCATATTAAATGCTTTATTGAATGCTTTAAAAATGCATCATGCTACGTGATTTGAAGATTCTTGTATTCTGCGATTATTGAAGTATGTGCCTAGCTTGAATGCCTTGTATGCTTCACGCTATCTTTTTTAAGAATTCTATTTTCTGTATCTGAAGTATATGTACAATTGGTAGTGTATGTTTATATGAAGTCTCTCTTATAACTAATCCACTACCAGTTGAAACCTATGACAAAGTATTGGAATTACTCACTGGGCTTTTCGAAGCTCACCCCATTCCCTAACATTTTTCAGGTGATAACGATGGATGGGAGCCTTGCCCAATTTGAGGATTGGAGATTGGCAGCTCCATTCTGATTAGGAATTTTGGAAGTACTAGGACCCGTAGTTGGTGAAACTTTGATGTAGTAAATTTTGGAAAAATATGTACTTAAGCTCGAGAGGCAACGGATATGTAATATGTATAACTTTAAATTTTTAGTATGCTCTGAATGTATATTATTTGTTTACCACTCCGAAGAAGAAGAAGAAGAAGAAGCGACGGTATCGAGCAGGCATGCGAAAAGAACAAGTTTTTCACGCTTCCGTAATTTTTCAGTTCTAGCCGTATCGCACAGTCGTTCGGCGCTGTTGCTCATTTGAAGCCTCACCCGACAGCCCACGGGCCGAAGGGCGGTGGTCGCAATCCTTAATCTGCAGAGGCCAGGATTCCGGGTCATGATAATAATCTTCATTGATAACAATGAGTAAAAATGGATACCTCTCACCTCAACATTCCTGGTCAGAGCTTCGCTCCTCATATCTTCGATGTAGTCTTTCGCTGAAGCCATAGACAGGGCGTGGAAAGGAGTCATACTCCTAGCTCGTGCCAAAGCTCGGCGATAGCTATCACTTTTCCTACGTTCCAGTTTACCTCTATCACGTGCAGGAAATCCTAATCCAGAGGTATAATGAGGGAGATGGTGTTGTGCTTCAAATGGCTTATTTGGGTTAGCTCTTCCATCTACCGTTAAATCAAGGGGGATATTTCTACAATCTTCCACCGGAACTAGGCACGACTGAGAGTTTGGATTATTAGAGAAATAAATGGCAAGTTGAGTTTCTGGCACAAATGATAGAGAAAGAAGGTTGGTCTCTTATACCAAAGTCTGAGCAGGTTTCACGTGGTTTAGGGTTGCTTTTGGCAGGTTAATGTGACAATGGCCATGAGTAACCTACTCTTGTCCAGTTGTCACCAACTCATTGGGCCCTTTGGATTACGTTGAGATAATTCTAGAATTGTTTAGTTTGTCCGTGTTGCCAAACTATTTATTTGGATTATTATTTGACTTGGCTTTTAATTGCCAAGCTTGTGCACTAACCCTTTTGCTTTGGGGAATTGTTGTGTTATACTCATATCCAAACTGGTTATTTTCTCTAATATCACATCTGTTGTTCTCTCCATTATTCTCTTCCAGACTTTGGAATCTTGACCCACTGTTTCTTGGTCCATAACTCGCCTTAGTAGCCTGCTCAATGGGTTATGGGTTGATGGCTTTCCTGGTCCTTCGTTGGACAAGCATCCACGACCCAAAGTTTTATTCCCTTAGCTCCCTTTCATGGGTTGTTTCTTGTTGGGCTTCGGTGCTACTATCTATCTTCCCTTTCAATGTTCCCTCGCCAGGTTTTTCGATGACCGGACTCTGTACAGCTGAGATTTTCTTCTTGGAATCACAAAGATCTCTCACATTTCTGACGCGTCCACACTCAAAGAAGATAACATCAATGGATTCATACTCCAAATTGTAGAACTTACTTCCTAGGCTTGAAAGAAGAGGCCAAAGGTTTGGTGAAGTCTACATCTACATATATATGGCATACTTTCCTCTAGTAATGGCTACCAGGTCGGCATCGATTTTTAGTGGTTTTCCGATCAGGTTTCCAATTCCATTTTAGATGCGCTCATCATAGTACTCGACTGGTAGTTCTGAAAGTCTAATAAAGAAGTCAAAATGTTGCAAGTAATTTTGTAAATTGTTGCAAAAGTTAGGATCAAGGATGTAAAAATGCTGTTATGGAGAGGTCTTCATTTGTGGGTGAATAAGAGAAAACGTGATTTTGAAAATTGTGTTTAAAAAAAAGCTGTTTTTTCTAACTTGTGAGACAAATGGAAAGTCTCTACTTCATGAGAAATGGGGACACACCCACCCGCCAATTTGGGCTCATTCAGACGACTGTTTTGATGACGCGACGAGCAACCAAGCATCTATCACCTTGAATTTTGATAACGAACGCTTGTTTTGATGACACAAACGCCTAGCCAAACAATACCTTATCCCAACAAGTTAGACAAATCCCTAAATTTGACCCCAAAAAAAGAAAAATAATTTGAAAATATATTATTAAATGAAATAAATTCATATAAGAAAAATTCTTTTTATATAGAAATATATTACTTTTTTTATAATAAATAATAAATTTTAAGATAAATTGTACTTGACCTCTCCTAAAATTTCTGGTAATTACACTGACCTTCCCATGAGGTTTTTGAAATTACATTGACCTCTCCTACTTTATCTGATAATATACAAATTGTTACGTCCTGAATTTCTACAAACTCGGGGAGTGAGTGAAATGAATTAAAAAAAGAAAATGAAAGGTGATAAGCTGGATAAATTGGTCATTCATTCATTTTTTCATGTTTTTCTCCAAAATTAGAAGTGAAAATTTATTAACTAGACCCACCCAAGATGAGTCCCAAATAGTAGTCAAACACCTCTCCCTAACTAATGGTCAAGGTGGTCCAAGTAATATCCAAAAATGATCTATATAGTAGTTCCAAATCATTCCTAAAAATGCCTTAGAATGATGGCCCCAAATGGACCCCAAAATGCCCTAAGGCATGGTCCAAGAATGGGCCAAGAAGTCCACCAAAAATTGTCTAAGGAAGGGAGGGCCAAACATAGCCCATGTAAGTGGTCAAACATGGCCCAAAAAGGTTACCAAAAATAACCCAAAAAGGTTGGCCAAACATGGCCTAATATGGTGTCCAAATATGGTACAAAAAGGTGCCTAAACATGGCTAAAAAAGGTAGCCAAAGGGGCAAGTGTCATGGGCTGTCAGGCTGGTGCACATGGGCTGGGCAGCAAAGTGGCAGCAGGCAAGACAGCAGGCAGGGCGCTTAGGCGCGCGGCATGCGCGCGCACGAGGGCGTGTGGGCTGTGGACGGGGCATGTCACTCTGTGCTACTATAGCGACAGATAGCTGTTTTCTGATTTTCTACAGAAACACTATAGCAACAGTGTAATTACTGCAAGTGAATTTCTCTGTCTGCTGCACTAATTTTTCTATGTTTTCTGACCTTTTTTTTTCCCCAAGTTTTGAAAGCCTTTTTTTCTCATTTTTAGCCCATTTCCCCAAGGTTTCTAAACCTCTATTTTGAGCACTTTTCTCACCTATTTAAATAGTGTTTTGCACACTTAATTTTTTCCTTAATTTCATTAAAATTTTGACATAACTTCCTTTGTTTTCTAAGCATTTTCTCACCTAATTTTCACAATACTTCATTTATATAACCACATCACAATCCATCCTCACTCGATGGCTACAAGTTCATTAAATTAAACATACATCATCTAATTATACAATTCTCTACATATACACATATACTTTGGAATTTAAAACATCACGTCCTCACTTTTATTATAGTTATAGGGCCTTGCCCACTTGTTGTCATGACATACAAAGTGTATTCCAATAAACACACATGGTCTCAGGGCTTATGCCCTTATACTAACTCAAAATATAATGTCCCGAGGGCCAAATCTTCTTTATAGTCCATTTTCCTTCCTTTCTCCAAGACTTTAACAAGTCTCATATGCCGAGAGCATCATTTGTAATATGATATCCCACGAATAGGTCAGCTCACCTACTGGTATGACACAATGCTAATGCTAGGAACAAATTTAAGGCATGGCTTGTGCAAGTGTATATTTTTTCCCTCCATTCATCAATGCAATATAAAGGTGATATGCATGACACACGCATGCAAACTCTATGCCACACCCATATCTCGTTTACGGATCGCTCCCGATGGATCTGAGTACCAACACCCGTTTACGGATCGCTCCCGTTGGATCTGGGTACCAATGCAATGGCCAATTTTAGGGTTTTTCACCACAAGATCTACACCCTTATAATGCATAACACCAAGTGCTCAACCCACTACTATGTTTTCAAAAGATTCATCGTATGCCAATATGCTTTGAATTTACCATGCAATAATGCAATCTAAATGAAGCATTTCATCAACACATGGAGCATGACTTAAAATATGCCTCTTTCATAAAATAAAGCATAACTTCAAATTCACAACACTTTGTCTATATGAATGTAAGTCACAATTCAATGAATTAAGTATATGATCAAGTCTCATGTTCATCACTTTCACAATTTCTTAAAGGAAATACAAATACACAAAACACCAACTCATGGAATAATTTATAACTCTCAAACCACAAGATTTTCTCTACATAACATAAGCTAGACTACAATGAATCAAACATATCAACAAGTCACATGTTCATCACCTTATCAAATTCTCAAAGAATAACAAGGAACACACACAAGTACATAAACAATCAACTCTAGGTTTTCAAAGTAACTACCACCTAAGTGATTTCTTAACATCAAGTAAACACCTAAATCATTCAATCAACAGCTAGAAAGGCAAGAAAACTCAAATTTATTCCTAACTTAGCAAAGTATCATACCTAGAATGGTTTTTCTCAAATCGAGGAAGTTGTGTTTGTCGTGCAGCCAAACTGTTCAGTGAGAATATAGGTCTTGATGAGAGGAACAACTTCCTAGAAGGAAGCCTCGCAAGAATCTTGGCCTAGGAGTGTGTTTTGGTGACTTGAAGTTTGGAGAATCTAGGGACTTTTTCTCACTTTTTCTCCATGAACGTGCTCTGTTCTGAATCTCAGACTAAATTATGAAAAAAATACACTACGGGGCTGTATTTATAGTTGAGGGGCAAAGGTGCAAAATAACCATTTTGCCCTTAATGAATCCGAGACCCCGTTACGCTACAACCCGGCCCGAAGCGCCTCAATTCGATATTTTGTTTTACCCAAAGTTCTTAAAATCATTTTAAATAAAAATTTTCAAAAATATAAATTTTCTCCTGTGGTGGGGTTTGGCCGGATCCACCCGGACGCCCTTTTGGTCCTATTTTTGAAACTGTCTCCGAAAAGGCTCAAATTTTTACATGAGGTGTATTTTAATATCCTAAGCATATTTCTCTTCTATGAAAGACTCAAAATATGCTCCAAAACATGTCTTACATCTAAAAGTGCATGTGTAGTGCCCTACTGACAAACGGTGCATAAAGTGCCCTACTGGCAAAAATGAAAAATTTGCCCTTATTTTTCAGGTCTCTACATCCTTCCCCCCTAAAAAAAATTTTGTCCTGAAATTTAAAAATGTATTTCTTCGACAAAATGTAGAAAAATCAATACAAAATGCGTTGTAACATGGAGACGTGAAGCCTTACCTATGAATCCTTCACCTCTCCCTTGGCCAGGCAATGTAGAATGCATTACCCTCTCCCCCCAAAAGAACCTTGTCCACTTGGGCAGGCAGTGCAGCGGCGTGCAAACATCTCCACACTCCCTGCTAGGGCTTGGTTCTAATCCCATCTGTAACGGCCCACTCCACATGGCACAACGCATAATGAAATCCTCAAACATGTTGGCTTATCAATGCCAATTTTTCCAAATCCATCCAAGCATCATGACCCATCTCAATAATGCAACATAATAATAATAATAATAATAATAAATTTCTCAATGCTCACAAGGATACCTCAAAGTCTCTCCCATATGTGATGACCAGCTAACTATCCCCAATTCAAGCCATGCAATCATCTAGTAATTTATTACAATGTCATCAACATATCTCTTGCACTTCAATGTAATTCAATAATCCAGTATTCTCCAAGTACTATAATCATCCACAAGGCATCAACAACATAATCTTAAAGTAAAGTCATCATCATCTGCCTCAGTCTATATATAACTGAGACTAAATGTCAGGCATTAATAAAGACTAGCCTATTAATTTCAGTCATACATATATCAATAGATATCCTAATGTAGACAATGTAGTCTATGTAATTCCAAATATTAAACCAAAGGCAATACATCAAGGTTTAAAAATCTAAAACATCAAAGAAGGTACTAAAAAAAAATTCCAATTTCATCTAAGGCTATTCTAACTCATCATCATTCTAGTCAATATAGTAAATAAAGTCTTAAAACAAATGGGATTCTTAATGAAACTTCTTACCAATTTAACTATGAACATACATTAATCTGCACACACATGATCACGTAATCCTAACCAGTCCAATTAACTTAAGCTCTAATCTGCCCCAACTCATGACAAAGTTAATCCTAGAAGGCATCCACGGACATCCCACTACATGATACAACATGGCCTAGAAACTGTACCTCTTGGAGCTAAAACTCATACCTCAAGAACTTAGCAAATAAACGATACCCCCTCAAAATCTATAATATAGTCCTCAAGTGAAAAGTATTCTATCACGACTTGCACCCCACCCTATAAGGATGTCGCGGACGTGATGCCAGTTAGCCGCTTTGCCAGTTTTCTCTCCTGACAATGCGACCAACCAAAGGCAACCTTCTGAACTTAACGAAGAATTGCATTACAATTGTAGGGTTAGAGCAGCGAAATTAAAATCTTTACATTTTAAGAATGCAATTCCTCTATATACCACAAAGCTATATTCCACAGAGCACATCTATAATCAGGCATACAATACCTCCAGAATACCAATAACATGAGTCATGTACCAACATACCTAATGAATTCAACCATATCACCCACTTCACCTACATAGCCTGATTTAGTCCACAAGAACCCAAGTCTCCACAAATTAGTGCCAAATCAATCCTTGCTTGGGATATCTTCCAGCCTACTGGTGTCATCTCATTTTGTCTTCTAATCCAATGAAGATAAATCCTGAAAAATGTTAGACAAATAGAGTGAGCTTAAACAAGCTCAGTAAGTAAACTCCTCACTCTGCCATGGATCACGATGAGCTTAAAGGATGGATAAGAATAATAACGATCAGTAGGAGTATCACCATAGCCATGTCACCAAACAAATGGAGAATCTCAAGGGCACATCTCAAGATAAATCAACAGAACAAATATAAGGAATGCCTTGAATCACATATGGCTGCCATAATAGTAAAATATCAATCTGAATACAAGGATAAACAGGCACGTCAACAACAATAATTGTAATACCCTGACCCAAATATTGGGTCATATGACACGCTTTACGAGATAACAAACCATAGTTAAAAATTAACTATGAATAAACCAAGGGTCAAAGGGTGCCAAATTTAATTAAGTGCCTATGTACATTATATTATGTGTATAGTATATGTATACATATGATTATTAGTGGTATATTTTAATAAGCAAAACACACACATTAAGTGTGTGTTTAGTATATATATGATTTAATTATATATAGATATATATATATATATACTTGTATATATAGGTATATATATATATATACACACATGGAAACAAAAGTACATATATGTGTATAAAAATACACATAGGTATATATAAGTGTGTGCAGAATGGTGAAACAGTGTGTGTGAGTGTCGGCTGTGTGTGTGTGTTTTTCATGTGAGTTAGTGTGTGTGTATATATAATATACATATATACTACAAATATCCACAACCCCATTTAATGCAAACTGAAAAGAGAAAAGAAAAATTTATGAGATGGGAAAGGAAACTGATAAGGGAGGCTAGATTACGGGCTGAGGTCGTGTAGAGAGAGAGAAAGTGGAGGAGTGAGAGATGGCGGTGGATTAGGTTTAAGAACCAATGCATGCACTGCATGCTCACTTCATAAGAAAGAAATCCAAAAGAAGGAGAAACAAGAAGCTAAGGAAGAAGATCAGAGGTAGAAGAAGGAGAATAACACTGTAAACAGGTAAACACAAGATTTACCATGTTTTTCTCTCTCTAGAATTTTACCTACGTGTGAACTGTTTAAACCTTGTTTATGCATACTTGATGTCTAAACTATGTTTAAACTAGAACAAGCATGAAAATTTACTACGAAAACAATCTAAAACAACAAACCCAGAAAGGACAGCCATGAATGGACCTTGCTTACAGCAGGTCTGAAAACATGTTAACCAAACCATATTTGGTTTATTAGAACCTCAACTAGATCCTCTAAGGGTGTTAAAAACACAAGTCCGCAATCAAAAAGCTTAAGAAATGACCTCTAAAAATCAAGTTGCAGGTTTTCGGGTTTTAAACCCAACCTCTCAACTGTACCTCAAAATTAGTTTTAAGGAATGGGGAATGAAACCCCATGATGTATGGACCAAAACAGACAAAATTCCATAAGATTTGACTAAGAAATGAGCATAAGCAGTCGAGTTGCAGGTTGATTATCAAACCTTTAAACCGCACGATTGAACTCAATTTGAGTTCTTAAACGAATTTGATAATGAATATTTAAATCCCAGAAATGATTTAGAGTAAAAATAGTAGGGTTTGATCAAGCCAGAACTCACGAAAATGGAAGTTTTGAACTTCGAATTTAGGGCAACAGTGTTAGGTTAATGAAGAATACGATGAGTCAACTCGCCAACTCAATACGAGTTAAGCGTGTTGACTCGGACACGTGTTATGACGGGGGCAGGGCCACCGCATAAATGAAATGGTAGCATTTGGCTTAAGGGTTTTAAAACCCTGATTGGGCCTAATTGGTTACACGGTTATAGGTTTTAAATTATGTTCCACATGTGAATAGGATAGCCTGTCCGTATTTAAAAGGGTTATCCATTGTTTGGGTCAAGAAAAATTGGAAAAAATATGAAGCCGCAGCCCTTGGGGTTTGAACGCTCGATCACTTGGAACCCAACCCACGCCCTTACCACGTGGACACACGTGTCTAATGTGAAGGACATGAGCATTATATATATATGAAATCTGGAAGAAAATTAAGAAATAAAAAAAGGTGCGCTGCACCTAATGGGACTCGAACCAAGGACCTACGGGGGGTGACACAGTGCTAGCCACTGTGCCACCAATTCTCACCCGTCTCTTACTTGCAAAAAAAAAATATATATATATATATATATTAAATTAAACAATTTAATTTAATTAAATTAAATAATGAAGAAATGGTCCGTTGTCCAAATTGGACAAATCATTAGTGTATTCTTACTATCTCGGACCTCCTGAGTCCAATGGTAAGGTCTGCGTCACTGAGACGGGATCCCAAAAAATAAAGACACGTAAAGGGATAAAATGACCAAATTACCCCTAGTGCCCCTAAAGCCAAATTGAAACCTAGGGAAAGCCTAAATTGACTTTCTTCGACGTTCCGGACTCAATGGTAAAGTCTATTTGACCAAAAGAAGTGTCTATAATAAAAGACATAAAACTTGATGAATAGCATAAGTCAAGTGACAGTGAATTAGAACGTTGCCGATGTACTGAACTAAATAGTGAGGTTCGTATTTCAAGATAAAATATGGAAAGACATGACACGTAAACATGTGAAGTAAATAAATCAAACTTAAAGTTAATGAAGCTACCAGAAGAGTATAGTTAAAAATGAAATTAATTCCTATCACGTTAAATTATGTTATAGGTTAAAGATTACGAGTTAGATTAAGTACATATGAAATTTATGGAATATTCGTAAATCGTTTAGGATTTAATACGATCTAAGTATAAGTTAAGAAGCATCAATAGGTGATATTGCAGTGGGTGTGAAGTTAATGAGACTATGTATGAATTGTTCTTAGGAACTACAGAGGAAGTGGGAAAGCACATTATTAGCACTGACCCTAAGGACCGAGGTGAGTAACCATGTGTTTGAAGTGGAGATTTAACTCCACGGATTTGAATGATGTTTAAGTTCAAGTTATGCGAAGTATTTGAATATCAAATTCAGTCTTTACACGATTACTATTTTAAAGGATTTCTGATCTCAAAAACTCTATTGTGACATGCTCAGTAAACAGTTTCTATTACAATTCTCTTTTAAAATATGTTTCAGCATGTCTAAGTTTAAAACGCCAACTCTTGTGAAATTATTATGAATTTGCTTATATCACGTGTTTAAAGGATTTATTATGAAATTTCGTACATCATGTTTTAAATGCTCATACAAGGCATCTATTTGAAAAAGCCATGTATTAAATGTAAGAAAAGTTGTGCATAAGCGCCACAGATTTTATGGGTTTCTTCAGAATTAAAATTATTCCGAAATCTGATAAGATTTTGAGTTGTACGGAACTCGATTGACTGTCAACTGCCCGGTAGCAGGATCTAATCCCCTAGGCATAAGATATCTTCACGTAAAGTAAAGTGGGAATCTGGTTCGAAACGGATTCTATTAATGAAAAGTGATAAGATGTTATGTTGAAAATGGAAGCAAGTTTTATCCTAATTTTCACTGTGCATATTTACAGTGTTTTAAAGTTTATATACTTTATTTGACTGAAGTACGTGTTTAGCTTGAATACTTCAAATGTTTCAAAGCTATCTGTTTTAAGAAATGCAATATTCTATGTTTAAAGTATACGAACAATTGGTAGTGACTGTTTTACAACACTTATATGCTAAACCACTGCCAATTGAAACCCCATGACAAATACTGGAATTACTCACAAGCTTAGATTAGCTTACTGGATTTTTATCTGATCCCTCTTTCAAGTGATTCACAGCAGATCTGATTATGATGTTGATGGTGATGAGTCTGGCCATTTTGGAAGATATGTTTAAGTAGTTTCTTTTGGAAAAACCTATGAACTTTACTAGTATGTTTTGTATTAGTAAAATAGTACACTTGGGGGAAGTTATGTATAAGCCCCACGGGGACAACCAAACATGTATTAGTTATAAAGTCTTCAGAATTTTTATTATGCTCTGAATGTATAATCATGTGTACCATTATGAATAGCAGCAGTATCGGACGGATGTGCGTAATTTAAAAATAAGAAAAGAAAAGAAAAAAATTTTCACGCTTCCGCAAATACATGTCGCACTACCATCCGATATCGCTGCCTATGTGAGCCTTCGCCCTAAGGTCCCCGGGCTTAAGGGTGGCGGTCGCAATTCGAGAATCCGTACAAGGTGGGTTTCGGGTCAGTGACAATAACACAGCAACAAAAAACTCATGAACAAGCTCATATGGAATATCTGAATCAGAAGTATATCACCAACGTAGGCCAGCACGTATATCAATAAGTCATGAATACATCATCATAAATACATTATCAGGATATCAATGAATAAGGTACTAACGGAACTAGATGCTAAGATACATGTGCATCATGAGTGCCTGTCCAGAGTCTGCTGGTCTAACAGCACCCTCACGCGCCTGGGTCCAGCCTCGCCTTCATTATTGTATCCTAGGTTTGCTGGTCTGACAGCAGTCCGGGTCCAGCCTCGCCTAAATCAACAATTAATACCAGAGCTCTATGCATATAACATGTCCTTCATGGACTAATCATTAGGCCATGCACAAATATCGACCTATAGGTCCTCAAGCATCTGTGAATCAGACGGACAGTTGTGATAGATCACAATCTCCAAGTATTCAATAAAATCATGATCATCACATTTCAATAGAATATAGGAACACAAGTAATCAAATAAAGATATCAATAACTGAGATATCAATGAATCAACAACAAAAGTAAGTATCAATCATGGAGATCAATATCATTCGATGGACGTTATGACAGATCACAACGCTAGGTACTTAATAAAATCATGATCATCATGTTTCCATGGGAACAATTGAATAAAACTATCGAGACCTCAACGAGTTAACAACAAGAATACATATCAATCACGGAGATCAATATCAACAAACATGTATAAAGTCCAACTAGCAGCCTCACAAAAGGAATGTAATAACGTACATCCGACATGGAAATATCATATAATCACAAAGTGTCAATAATCATGATTTTGACGAAGCAACAACAAAAGCAAGTATCAAATCGTGGAGATCAGTGTCATCAGGCAGGTATAGAGTACAAATTGACAGCATCAAGAAATAAATATGACATGGCTTGGAATAACACAAGATAGAGTTCGAGTTTACTTACCTTTTACTATCCCACGTAAATTAAGTTATTCCTTTTTCTTTCAACACTCCTGAATAATATCATCTTTTGCTCCACTGCTGCTTCTCTCCATACCGTTCTGCTACTAATGCTGCTACCACTGCTACTGCCACTGCCACTACCACTGCTGCTGCTGCTGTTACTCAATCTCTCTTCCTTTTTCTTTTTTTTCCTAACTGCTCTAGTTATCTCTCTTTCTCTCGTGCTTCCTCTCCATTTCTCCCCTTCCTTTCTTTAACTCTCTCTCTCTCTCTCTCTCTCTCTCTCTCTCTCTCTCTCTTTGTGGGTTACTTAATTATTTTATATATATAGATGTGAGGTCGGTTGGAATTTTCCAAAGTTCTTTCACAAGCTCCAGTTAGAAGCTTCAGTGAATTCTCTCTCTAAATATCTCACATGTGCTGCCACCTTTTTATTCTGGGTCAATTATTTCAGCTGCTGGAGAGGTATCCAATAGCTTCTTTTTGTTTCTTTTCCTGCATGTAATATATGTTTATATATCATATGTTTTGGCTTCACATGGTTCTAGTAGCTTCCTTGGAAGCTTTATCAAGAAGTATCCATATATGTATTTGTAAATATAAATATATAGGCAGCCCTTTTTGGTTTTTTATTATTTATTTATTTATATATATATATATATTTTTATCCTTATCATTTCCACAGTTAATTCCTATTTCGGGATTACACTGTTATGGCCCGGTCCAACCCGGGTCAGTTACTATTTAACTCGGGTCGGGCTGTTTCTTTACATGACCTGCTAGCTTCCATTGGAAGCTTCTGGTCTCTCCTTCTTTCTTTATATATATATATATATATATATATATCATGGCCGTATTTCGTATATAAATATATTTTTCGGTATATCTTTCATAAATATTATTTTATTATTTTATTCCATACAATGTCAACCTATGGAATGCCTAGTTTGGCATAAAGTAGGAGCTCGTTATCATTATTATGTATTTTACTGATTTTGGGTCTCCATTAATAATTTATTTTATTTTCATATTATTTGCATAGTTAATTTTTTGAATCAATCCTAGTTATTCATTCCGACACTCGGTTGACCGAGTCATCTATTTCCCTAGCCTATATTATTTTTATTAGCCTAAATTAATTTTATATTTTCTAATAATTAATCACATCATAACTTACTGTATTTTGAACTACTTCGGATTATATTTTCTAAAACCTATTTTTAGTAGGTCGGGTGTAATCTAAGGCATGTCGAATTTTCGGGGTATTACATATTCTCCTCCTCAAAAGGTGAATAAATCAGAATACTATCTATAAAGACCACCACAAGCTGGTCTAAATAAGGGCTAAAGATGTGATGCATCAAGTCCATAAATGGCATTGGGGTATTCGTCATATCGAATGGCATAACCACAACTCATAATATCCATAACGAGTGGGAAAAGCTATCTTTGCCATATCTTCCTCCCATACTCCCAAATAATAACCCTTACCCTGTAAATCAGTTAATTACTCCTTCAGCTCTCTCTCAACTCAGCTGGAGCCATACGGTAAGGTGGAAAGGAAATAGGCATAGTGCTTGGGATAAGCTTTATTGTGAACTCTATCTCCCGTCTCGGCGGTAGCACTAGTCAAGTCATTCGGAATGACATTTGGAAACTCATCCACTACTAGCGGTAACATGCTCTCTATAGTCCCATTCCTATCTGTTATCAAACTAGCCAACAAATAGCTTATGGCCTCCCCAACTCCTCGAGTCACACAAAGGTGGCACTAGGAAATCTCCACGATCCCCCATGAATTAAAAGCTATCTCCATTCAGGAAGTACACACAGTCACTCTCCCCCTTGTAGCAATCTATACTTGCCTGGAAAGCGAACAACCAATCTATCCCTAATGTAATATCAAAACCCGACATGTCAAGCAGAATGAAGTCAAAATAAAGGATGCGATCAGCTATCTCTATCGAGCAATCTCTGCAGATCCTTGTCAAAGTCATACTACCCCCAACCGGGGTGTCAACATGCAATGTGGATCTAGTTGGTCTATTTCTAACCTTAAGCAACATATATAACATGTTATGACACACTTGCCTAATCAACACTTATATAACTCAAGTCAACCATCCCCACTTATTGTTTACAATAAAAAAATAACACCGAGTCTTAACACAGCCTTTCGCAAGAAAAAATTCATTTAAGTAATACAATATACACATGCTCCAGTTATCACTCAACCCTAGGTAAAATGTTATCCAAAAGGAATACATCTTTCCACAAGAGAGTTTAACACAAGGATATCTCTAAAATTTTAGGTACAAATACCCTGAGCATCTATTGTCCAGTCCATACATAAGAATCTTGACAAGTCTTAATTCTTATTTTAGCATTCTAAGATCTTATGTGTCTTTTAAATTTACAGTTTACTACCTTATTAGAATTTGTTCATTTAAAATTTTATCATTCTTTCATTATTTCTTACTTTCATAGCTAGGTAATAACCTTTCATGGATCACAACTCCTTTTGTTACTGGCTGATGGGGCGCCATCCATCAACTGTAACGCAAGACTTGAGACCAATCCAGTCTGTATACAAAACATAGTCATAGTACTATAACCTATGAATATCGGTTACTAACCTAGCATACATATATAAAATCAACAAGCCACAATCAACAGCTAACACGTAGCCTACCATCATAAGCATGCAAGTATGCAATCCATCCCGAGAACACACAAATACATGTAGGAACACAACTAACTAAGTATATAACTAGGTCCACTGCCTATCTTATAAATAACTAGGCATACGACCTACCATATAGATAACTAGGTGCACAACTTGTCTCATAAATAACTAGGCATATGACTTATCCCATAAAACATACGGTCTATCACGTAGACATGAGTTTCTAATCTTAGTCAACCATTATATCAAACAATCACATACTCCCAATCAATCGAAAAAATCAAGTATAGTGCATACTTGTGCACACCAATGCAACACGTGCATATAAAACATACCACCCAAACTAGCCTAAATAACTTAAGGTCTAAACTCTTTCTGCTGTTACAAGGCATTAGATTCTAAATCATACGTCAATCGAGGCTACCAAGGTTGATAGAGGTTCGAGAACTAAAGTTCTCCCTCTCCCTCAACCTATTCTACCTCAACCCAATCTTTTGGATGGCATCCTATATTAGGAACAAGTATTATTTCAAAATTCAGCTTTTTTCTCATCCAATGTGTTTCACATCTTATGGCATTCTTCCATAATGCTACTTGCTATCATAAAGGCAAAACAAATATCATCTATCACACATGTAAACATATACCAAATCACATACGGTCATGCCAAGTTATCAAGCAAACATGCATCATAGTATACATCATAGCATAACATACATCACATCTTATTTCATCACATACCAAGTCATCACACACGGTCATGCCAACATACACATTACACATATCATGTATCTCACTATACTAAATGATATAATCATGCCTCATAGTATAATATCAACTAACACATAATCACACAAATCATGCTTCAAGTATAGATAATCATATCACACACAATGTCTTATCACATGCCGTACCGACAGTTCATACTAAGTCACAGGCTTTCCTCAAGGGTTCCATGGTGTTCAACGACACTTATTATAGCCAAATATTCTCAAACTAGAACTCTAATACCAAGCTGTCAAAATCTACATATTTCACAAGGTTTACACAAAATTCATATCATGCGTCATAGTCTCATTGTGTTCAACAACACCCTACGATCCCTAAGTATTCGAACCTATGCTCTGATACCACGTTGTCACTGCCCCGAATTTTCACAAACCCAGGGAGTGAGTGAAATGAATTAAGAAAAGAAAATGAAAGGTCATAAGTTGGATAAATTGGTCATTCATTCATTTCTCCATGTTTTCCCCAAAATTAGAAGTGAAAATTTATTAACTAGACCCACCCAAGATGAGTCCCAACTAGTAGTCAAACACCTCCCCCAACTAATGGTCAAGGTGGTCCAAGTAGTGTCCAAAAATAGTCTCTATAGTAGTCCCAAATCATCCTTAAAAATTTCTTGGAATGATGGCCCAAATGGACCCCAAAATGCCCTAAGGCATGGTCTAAGAATGGGTCAAGAAGTCCACCAAACATTGTCTAAGGAAGGGGGTGAAACATAACCCATGTAAGTGGCCAAACATGGCCCAAAAAATTTACCAAAAATAACCCAAAAATGTGGCCAAACATGGCCCAATATGGTGTCTAAAGATGGTTCAAAAAGGTGCCTAAACATGACTCAAAACGGTAGCCAAAGGGGCAAGTGTCATGGGCTGTCGGGCTGGTACACATAGGCTGGGCAGCAGGTAGGCAACAGGCAAGACAGCAGGCGTGGCAGTAGGCATGACAACAAGTAGGGCGCTAGGCACGCAGCGCGAGGAGGCGTGCGAGCTGCAGATGGGGCATGTCATTATGTGCTACTGTAGCGATAGAGAGCTGTTTTCTGATTTTCTACAGAAACACTGTAGCAACAATGTAATTACTACAAGTGAATTTCTCTGTCTGCTACACTAATTTTTCTATGTTTTGTGACCTTTTTTTCCCAAGTTTTGAAAGCCTATTTTTTCCCATTTTTAACCCATTTCTCCAAGGTTTCTAAACCTCCATTTTGAGCACTTTTCTCACCTATTTAAATAGTGTTTTGCACACTTAATTTTTTTCTTAATTTCACTAAAATTTTGACATAACTTCCTTTGTTTTCCAAGTATTTTTCCCACCTAATTTTCACAATACTTCATTTATATAACCACGTCACAATCCATTCCTCACTCAATGGCCACAAGTTCATTAAATTAAACATACATCATCTAATTATACAATTCTCCACATATACACATATATTTTAGAATTTAAAACATCACGTCCTCACTTTTATTACAATTATAGGGCCTTGCCCACTTGTTTTCATGACATACAAAGTGTATACTAATAAACACACATGGTCTCAGGGCTTATGCCCTTATACAACTCAAAATATAATGTCCCGAGGGCCAAATCTTCTTCATATAGTCCATTTTTCTTCCTTTCTCCAAGACTTCAACAAGTCTCATATACTGGGAGCGTCATCTGTAATATGATATCCCACGAATGGGTCAGCTCAACTGCTGGTATGACACAATGCTAATGCTAGGAACAAATTTAAGGCGTGTCATGTGCAAGTGTACATTTTAAAGCTATGTATACCCCCCTTCCATTCATCAATGCAATGTAAAGGTGATATGCATGACACACACATGCAAACTCTATGCCACACCCATGTCTCAGTTCACAGATTGCTCCCGATGGATCTGAGTACCAACACCCGTTTACGGATCGCTCCCGTTGGATCTGAGTACCAATGCAATGGCCAATTTTGAGTTTTTCACCACAGGATCTACACCTTCATAATGCATAGCACCAAGTGCACAACCCACACTATGTTTTCAAAAGATTCACCGTATGCCAATATGCTTTGAATTCACCATGTAATAATGCAATCTCAATGAAGCATTTCATCAACACATGGAGCATGACTTAAAATACGCCTCTTTCATAAAATAAATCATAACTTCAAATTCACAACACTTTATCTACATGAATGTAAGTCACAATTCAATGAATTAAGTATATGATCAAGTCTCATGTTCATCACTTTCACAATTTCTTAAAGGATATACAAATACACAAAACACCAACTCATGGAATAATTCATAACTCTCAAACCACAAGATTTTCTCTCCATGAACATAAGCTAGACTATAATGAATCAAACTTACCAACAAGTCACATGTTCATCACCTTACCAAATTCCTCAAAGAATAACAAGGAACACACAAGTACTATAAACAATCAACTCTAGGTTTTCAAAGTAACTACCACCTAAGTGATTTCCTAACATTAAGTAAACACCTAAATCATTCAATCAACACATAGAAAGGCAAGAAGACTCAAATCTATTCCTAACTTAGCAAAGTATCATACCTAGAATGGTTTTTCTCAAACCGAGGAAGTTGTGTTCGTCGTGCAGCCAAAATGTTCAGTGAGAATATAGTTCTTGATGAGAGGAGCAACTTCCTAGAAGGAAGCCTCGTAAGAATCTTGGCCTAAGAGTGTGTTTTGGTGACTTGAAGCTTAGAGAACCTAGGGCTTTTTCTCACTTTTTCTCCATGAACGTGCTCTACTCTGAATCTCAGACCAAACTATGAAAAAAATACACTAAGGGGCTGTATTTATAGTGGAGGAGCAAAGGTGCAAAATAACCCTTTTGCCCTTAATGAATCCGGGACCCCCTTACACTACAACCCTGTCCCGAAACGCCTCAATTCGATATTTTGTTTTATCCAAAGTTCTTAAAATCATTTTAAATGAAAATTTTGAAACAAATAAATTTTCTCCTGTGGCCGAGTTTGGCCGGATCCACTCGGGTCACCCGGGACGCCCTTTTGGTCCTGTTTTTGAAACTGTCTCCGAATAGGTTCAAATTTTTACATGAGGTGTATTTGAATATCCTAAGCATATTTTCATTCTATGACACACTCAAAATATGCTCCTAAACATGTCTTACATCTAAAAGTGCACGTGTAGTGTCCTACCGGCAAATGGTGCATGAATAGTGCCCTACCGGCAAAAACAAAAAATTTACCCTCATTTTTCAGGTCTCTACACAAATACTTCCTTCCGGTCTAATTTTTTAATCAAAATAATAAAATTTCCCCTCTTATTTTATGTATTTTTTTAATTTTTTTAATTTTGACTAATTTTTTTCAAGATGATTAGAAACTTATGTTAGTTTTGATTTTCCATCTATCATAAGATATCTTGAGGCCCCTAGTAAGTGATTTATTTATGACACTATTTGCCACTATTTTCCAATTGTCTTTTTGATGAGATAGTTTTCTCACCATTAGGGGGAAAGAAGCTAAAGCCAGAAGCTTAAGGGTGAAATTTCTTAGAATGCCTCAACATTGACTCATCTTGGTCCTTATATTAATCAATGCAAACTGAAAGTTCAAATGATCATACATTTGTAAAATATTATTAATCAATTATTAGATGCATTCACTGATACAAAGAAAATAATAAAATCGCATATACCAACTATAAATATTCCTACACGGATCAATGTCCCTAGTAGGGCGGTCTATTACTACAGCAACAAATGAATCTATGGTACACCTTAAGTGTGGTAGACTTATTAGTGCGAAAGATAAGTTTTACTAAAAGAGGAAGACATAAAGAACATAAGAAGTGGCAGCTCTTAAAGAGACCACACATCATATGATGATTTCAATCAAATGTTAGTGTACTAATACCTAGGCTTAGCAAATATGCGGGTTTAGGTGGGTCAAAAATGGGTTAAACCCAAATTTGACCTAATTATAACGGGTCAAATATGGGTTAGGCCAACCCAAATTCAACCCATTACCCATATTTGAGCTTATTCAACCCATTACCCAAATTCAACCCAAATTCACATATCTCTAAATAAGCATCATTTATAAGATATATAAATGCCATTAAAATAGATACACTATTCAGAAATTTTTCTTGAGTTTTTTGAAAATTTTGATATATCAATTCTTGAAATTTTTCTAGGCAATTTTTTCCTCAATAAAATAGATCTACTAAACATGTAACTGTCATTAAAACAATTTTCATAACAAGAACAAAAGGGATATAATGAAATTATAATGCATAAAATATTAAAATTTAATCTTTATTGACAACTCACTATTCAGAATATCAAATATCCAATCTTCAATCTCATACTAGGAAGGAAAAAAAAAAGGCTTGCGAAAACAAAGATAAACTAAAGTCACTATTCTACAAGAACTGACACAAAATCCATGTGCAAAACGAAAAGAAGCAGAAACATAAGCCTCTTTTCCTTACAATCTCAAATGCAAAGAGTTATTCAACCGATCAAGAAAACTTTCATTCCACCAACCAATCTCTTCTTCCCTTTATTTACTCAACAGTAAGTGAAACTGATTCAACCTAAAAGTTTATCTAATTACTTTCAAACGAGGGACTTCAGCTAATTACTTTTTTTGTGGGTACAAAACGGGCAACCTTCAAATGGGCTAAGCTATCATAGTTTCATAATTTATTGACTCAACAGACCAAATGTACACTCCAAATTATTTCCACATTCAATTATGTTAGTCCTCCGAATGAGATGAACACTTGCAAAGTTATACATAGTATAATGAAAAGGAGAATTCAAAACATTAACACTTACAAAAATTAGAGTAGTAGTCATGTAGTCCAAGTCATGGTGTAAAGAAAGCAACAATTGAGACTATACATAAGTTATGTAACATAACAACCATTATCAATTCAGTGTAGCAATCAAGGTGAATTCTTGTCCTTGATGTCTCAAAACAAATCCCTACAAACATAACTCAAAGTCTCAATGGCTTAAATTATTTAACTTAAATACCATAGACAATTAAACAACTCAAATAACCAACACTATGCATGCACTAAAGAGGAATCAAATGACCAACATCATATTTGAGGCCATTACCCCCAAATGCCCAAATTCAACTTCATCTCCTTAGGTTGATCACTTCTAATGTAAGACGCTCCATACAAAACTATCTGCACTTATACATAATTTATTACAAAAAACATCAGCAATAAATTATGACATTGAGGAGTCTAAGCTGGGATTTGCTAAAAAGGCCTGCAGTTTAATGTAAACAGAGATTGGTATGTTGGTATGGGTGTGTCATGAATAAGTCTGAAGTGAAGTGACCTATTGGTGACATAATCTTCCATACACTAATTTTTTCCATTATAATCATATATAGACATCTATATGATCTATGGGGGGTAGTATAAAGCATATGAATTTAATTTGTGATCTTCTAAATGGTTAATTTAATAACACAATTCAATGATGCAGGATGGGGATAACTAAGTGAGTTGGATATTCATTACTCTAAAATATGTATCATCATATTTGTGTGTGAAAAATAATTTAGGTAGCTATATGGGCACATGCAAATTATGCAATCATATTTTTACATAAAAGTTTTTCAAATATAATCTCCCAAGTTTAGGTCAAATGCTATTGACAAGGGATGCCATTTCCATATTCTCATATTCGAATGTATCATCACCCTTTTTTGTTCTTACCATCTCAGACGGAAGGATTGATGTATTTGGATCACTTTTGGCCACCACAATAGCAGCGCAATTGGAAGAATCCAAAGGTTGTCAAGTTGTGTTTGTGTAACATTCAAAATATGAAGTATAAGGCCTCTAGCCCAAGATGATGATGGCATGCCAAGATGATCAATTAACATAAGAAAAGCAAAGAAAGTGCCTTCTATACTAGATGGGCAGAGCTTGGAACTAAGTACAAGCAGAGGCATCTATTTGAGACGTCTAATCATAAAAAGAAGAGATGGAAATGGATCTTCTATGAGCTTGTGACAATAATAGTTTTATACTCCGTTTAGTTTGAAGGGATTAGAAATAAAGGAAAAAGGGTTGAAATATTATTTCATATGCTTAGTTTAAGAAAATAAGGAAGAAAAGTAAAGAAAATAAATGTAAAAGAAAGAATTTTGCATGTCATTCACCTTTTAGTTTTCTTGATTTTTTTGCCATCTTTGAGAAATAGCAAAACCAAAACACTCCAATGCCAAAAGATGTGAAAGCCCCCAACGTTGTTTTCAGGTTTGTTTACAAATTGAGTTCCGATGAAGATGAAGTAAAAATTAACAGATTCAAGGTCCAACCAGTCTGGTGGTTGAGAGAGAGAAAGAGGTTGAGATCGTGAGAGATGGAAAGAGGTTGAGATCGGGAAAGGTGCTGAGAAGAAATCCATAGATCGTAAGAGGCGCTGAGAAGAAAGCCATATATCGTGAAAGGTTAAGAGAGGGAGGTCGATTGAGATGGTGGGGTTTTGAGTGAGTGTCTTAAATCTATATTCAACCCAGCTATAACCCATATTTTACTTATTTAAGTGATGAGTCATTTGAGCCTAACCCGTTTTTAACCCATTTTTATATGAGTTACCCAAATTCAATAATCAATGGGCGGGTTTGGGTGGTTACATTGGTTTGGGTAAAATTCGCCACCCTTACTAATACCTTTTGAGGAAGGTAAATAAATACCTCCTAAAGAGATAATGCGTCTTGAAGAAGTAATACTTTCTGAGGAAGTAATATTCCCTGAAGCGTAACAAGTAACTCGTGAAAGAGGCACAAGTACCTGAAAATAAAGAAATCTCAATAAATTATGTATCTAGTGGAGATATATGGGATCAAAGTGATATTATTGTTTATCATTTATTTACCTTCGCAATATCATTAGAAATCACCATAAGTGATGATGATCTTGAACCACTAAGCATTAAAGAATGTCGATGTAGAAATAATTGGTTAAAATGGAAAAAAAGAAATATAGGCTGAGTTAGACTCAATAGCAAAATAAGAAATATTTGGAGTTGTAGTCCAGATGCTTGAAGGCGTAAAGCCTGTAGGGTATATATGGGTATTTGTACGGAAACATAACGAGCAAAATAAAATTATCAGACATAAAGCCAAACTTGTAACACAAGGTTTCTCACAAAGACCTGGTATTGATTATAATGAGACATATTCTCTCGTCATAGATGTAATTATGTTTTGATTTTGACAAGTATAGTAGTCTCGGAAGGGATAGATGTGCGTTTTATAAACATAGTCATAATATACTTATATGGATCACTCAATAGTGACATGTACATGAAAATTCTTGAAGGATTTAAAGTTTCTGAAGCTAGTGATTCACAATCTTGTAGCATGTATTCAATCAAGTTACAACGATAATTATATGGATTGAAAAAATTTAGGCACATGTGATACAATCGCCTCAGTAAATATTTACTAAAGGAAAAATGTGAAAATAATTTGATTTGCCCTTAAATTTTCATAAAGAAATCGGATATTGAATTTGTAGTAGTAGCAGTATATGCTGATGACTTGAATCTTGTAGGGACTCTTGAAGAACTCACAAAACTACTACTTATTTAAGGCAAGAGTTTGAAATGACAGATATGAAAAAAACTAAATTTTATCTTGGCCTACAGATCGAGCATTTCCCAAACAGAATCATTCTCCATCAATTGCCATATATGGAGTAGATTTTGAAGCGATTTTATATGGATAAAACACAACCTCACCTATTATTGTTTGCTCACTTGACGTGAAGAAAGACTATTTTCATCCTCATAAAGGTGATGTGAGGCTCCTTGGTCCTGAAGTACCATATCTTAATGCATTTGACGCTCTCATGTATTTTATAAATTATACACAACGAGACATTGCATTTGTCATTAATTTGCTAGCGACATGTAGTTCTTTTCTAACCCGAAGGCATTGGAATGACATCAAACATATATTTTGTTATATACATGGGATAGTTGATATGAGTTTATTTTATTTAAGAGGATCCAAATCTTTGTTAGTCGGATATGTAGACGTTAGTTACCTTTTTGATCTACATAAAGTCAAGTCACAAGTCGAATACGTGTTTACTTGTGGCGACACTACTATATCGTGGAGATTTACAAAGTAAACAAGGGCTACTACTTCTTCAAATCATTTTGAAATTCATGGACTTCATGAGACAAGTCAAGAGTGCATATAGCTGAGATCTGTGGTCCAACATAGTAGGAAATCATGTGGATTTTCTTCAACTAAAAATGGTCCGATAACAATATACAAAGATAACGTAACTTGTATTGCACAAATTAAAAGAGGTTATATTAAAAGAGATAGAATCAAACACTCCTCACCAAATTCTTTTATACTTGTAAGATCCAAAAGAACGATGATATTAATGTAAAACAAATATGTTCTAGTGACAATTTAGCAGATTTGTTCACCAAAGCATTACCAACAACAACTTTCAAGAAGGTAATACATAAATGTGGAATGTCCTAACTTAAGGATTTGGATCATTGAAGAAACCATGCTCATATTATAATGAAGGAGAGTATGACACCTAAGGGAGAGTGTTTTGAATTTGTGGGTCTCATGCACCCATGTCATAAATGCATTTCAATGTTTGGAATGTGTGGATGTAAAGTGTAGTGGTGATGTAAAGTGAAGGCAGCAAAGTGCAAGGCGGAAAAAACAAACCCATGGTGCAAGATATGAAAGTTGATTTTTCCTTTTGCCGACTTATTCAAAGCTTATATATGAGGCGTGAGGGATGATTTAGAAACAGAACACACCACCGAGAGAAATAATAGTAATAGTTAAGGTAATTATTTTATTCTCATCTACAAATTAGTAAAAACTTTCTTTCTTTTGCTTATGGACATATGCTTGAAATCGAACCACGAAAAAATGTGTGTACTTGTGTGATTGGTTGCATTCATCAATTTATGCAAAGAAGTTGCAAACCTTTCTTATTTTTTCTCTTTCCTTTAATCCCATAACTCTCCTCTTTCTAGAATCCAAATCAAACATGGAACCTTTTCCACAATCAATGAACAACTCAAGGTGCAACAATTCAAGAAAAAAATTAAGAAACAAGCAACGACAAACAATATTTCAAGTACTTTTAAAGCAAAGTGAAAATGAAAGATTGAATTATTACTAATGTTGCTACCTTGTTATCTTTAAACATCAAAATAGTTCAACGACTTTGGAAGAGAGAAAAAGACTTTATTTTAGATGGATTTGTTAATGTATATTGCAAATTTCCTACAAATGTTGGTCACAAGAGAATTGCAATTGATTTTAGCAAAACCATGGAAATTCTATTATGTCATTGTACAAATATTCGATCACTATCAAAGGCATTGAACGCTACTAAATCTACATTCCATAGGCGTGTTAAAGAAGGTGCAATTAGACCACATTCAAATGTATTGAAGCCCTCTCTCACTGATGATAATAAGAAGGTAAGATTGCGATTTTTTTTTATCAATGCTTGATCCACTTAGTCTTGTTAACAAACAAACATTCAGTAATATGTTTGATTTTGTTCATATTGACGAAAAATGGTTTTACATGAACAAGGAATCAGAAAAACTTTACCTTCACCCTAGAGAAGATGAACCTCATCGTACTTGTAAAAGTAAACAATTCATTGGAAAAGTTATGTTTCTAGCAGTAGTTGCTCAACCTTGATTTGATAACTCTTGCAATCAAATGTTTTATGGAGAAATTGGAAGTTTTTTTGTTCACATACAAAAAGCTAGACAAACGAAACAATAAGAATCGCATTGTTGGTACATTAGAGACGAAACCAATTGTTTTGGTAACAAAAGATGTTTTCCACTCATGCTTGATTGAAAAATTTTTACTTTCTATTTGAGATAAATGGCCACATTGTGATAGAACCAAAACAATATTTATTTAACAAGACAACGCAAAGTTGCACACTGATCCGATGGACTCCAAAATTATTGAGGCTGCATCTCAAGATGGATTTGATATCCGTTTGTTATTCCAACTTCCAAATAGTTCGGATATGAACGTATTAGATCTTGGATTTTTTTAGTGCTATTCCAAGAAGCACCTAATATAATTGATAAGCTTGTTGATGCTGTTGGGAAATCTTTTGATGAATTATCATCAGAAAACCTCAACAATGTTTTCTTAACATTACAAGGGTGTATGATTGAGGTGATGATGGTGGAAACAATTTTAAATTGCCACATATGGGCAAAAATTGGTTGACGAGGGATGACCATTTTCCTTCTGAACTTCAATGTGGGCTTGACCTTGTGGACAAATTATCGCTTCACCTAAATCAATGACAATACTTTGGAAATATTTTTATTTTATTTTAATTTTTTTTTTCACTTTTTTATGTAGGTATTGTTTGAAAGCAATGGAGGTACAAATCTAATTGTCTGTGAAGCTTATTTTTGACATGAAAAGACAATAGTGATATGGATTCTTTTGCACTAGAAAAAGCAATGCAATGTTGATGTGTAGTAAAAAAAATGTTGTACAAAAAAATGATATACAGGAGTTTATGTAAATTGATGTAAGGGTGTTTGTGCTTTTTTGTACTGATTGATGAACTTTACATGTAAATGAGAAATTGTTTAATGTTTTATGACTCAAGAATGTTCACGTATCTAAATTCACTCATGCTATGTGGTATGATTTTATTGGCCATTAATTTTTTCTTTTTCTAAACTTTATTCCATTCTAACAACCAGTAAAATCAAACCATATAAGATGAGTGAAGTCAGATTGGTAAACATTCTTGGCCATAAATCATTATTCATGAGAAATTAGCTTTGTGAAATTATTTTTTTCTATGGCTGGTTATATCATTAACTTTGTTAGGGCATCTCCAGTGCTGACTCAAACCTATATCAAATTTAAATTTGAGTCAAAATACACAGAAATGACCCTCCAATCCTAGACTCAAACTCAAACCAAATAAGTTTTTACTCAAATCCAAACCCAAATTAGTGCACTACTGTTCACAGAACCAAATTTCTAACGGCTATTTTTTTTCCCTACCTAGCCTCACCTTAGATGGAAAGTGAAAGGAAAAGGAAAGGAAAAGAAATGGAAAGAAAAATAGGAAAAGGAAAGCGATGATATTTTGGGGAGAGCTTACAGTGGTAGATTGGGGCCATCCCCATCGTTGTCCCAATCTTTGCCCCTGGTGTCATTCTTCATCATTTGTAGCTTCTCTTGTTTCTGCTTCCAACATTCCATCCTATCCTTCCAAGCTACACTTCTTTATCCATAAGCATCCAAGTCCTTTGAAGGATCCATTGATCTAGGTTGCACTGCAAAAATAGGGAAGGATTGTGTTTTTCACCTGCCAAGTTGGAGATCTAGTTGAGAGGGCAAAACAAATTAGTAACCTGGAAGGGTGTAGTATCTGAGAATGGAAAGGGGTGAATCATTTTGCCTCCACCACCACTACACATGAAAGATAGGACCAATGCATGTTGTTCAGGAGGAATGTCATCAACCTGCAAAACAAATAGTGGAGATCTCTTCAATGAGAATTCAATACAGATTTGAAGCCAGAAAATGAAAACTGGCAAAGAAAGCAAACCCAATGCTTGGAAGATAGAGGGAGCGATTGAAATCATTCTGGAGGGTTTCTCTACGTGAGAGAGGGAGGCGTGATGGATTGAAATAGGTCAGAACGGTAAAAAACAGTAGACATTGAAATTCTAGGTAGATACGTAGAACGGTAAAAAAATTTGACAATAAATAAAACAGTAAAATAGATTTGAGAGAATGGTAAAATAAATTTCAATTTTCTTCTCTATAAATTCTCATGAAGTTTTATCATTGTATAGTATCAACTTTTTTTGTATTGTAACAACCTGAAAAAATTTTTTTTTTAAATAAAAATTCTCAAGTTGTTATCATTAATTTTTTTTATTTATTATTATTATTATTATTATTATTATTGTTAAGATGTGTGTGTATGTATATATAAATTAAATTGTTTGGTGTGTATATGTGTGTACATATGAGTGTGTATTTAAATGTGTATATATATATGTATAAAAGCTGATTGTGTGTGCCATGTGGGTGGGTGTGTGCAGTGAGTGAGTGGGTGATGGAGTGTAAAACACTCCAAGGAGCATGGGAGGTGTGGTGTGTGTAAGAGAGTTGTTGGAAGTGTGTGAGTGTGGTCTGCATGTATAGGTGTGTATAAGTGAGTGAAGAGAGTGGGGAAGAGTAGACTGGTCGTGTGATTTTAGAGAGAGAGAGAGAGAGAAGTGTAGAGAGAGAAAGTGAAAGGAAAGAGAGAGAGTGAGGTGTGTGCTCTGGTTTTTGAAAGAGAAGCAGAAAGAAGGAAGCTAAGGAGGCCAAAGGGGAGAACAGAGGCAAAGCAAGAGGAGAGGAGCACCATCACAGGGTTGGAAACCCATAACCGTGAGCTTTCTCTCTCTAGAAAATCTCTCAATTTTCCAACTTGTTTTGTGACATTTTGCTTAGATTTAATTGTTAGAACTTATAGAGCATAAAATATGGAGAATTTAGGGACAAGAATCAACCAAAATGGTTGAGAAATGAGGGAGAAAAATGGATGTGCAGGTCACGGCCATGGGGGGGAAATCTGATTTTTCATTGTGATTAAGAGCTTCAAAATGATGTTAAAGAGTTCCAAAAGTGTTTTAGAATAGTATGGGATTGAAAGGGGCATCAAAAACACCAAGAAAATCAAGTTTGAAAACTTGATTTTCCTGAAATTCCGGCGACGTCGCCGGAGAAGATGACCGGAGGCTGCCGGAACCCTACCGGAAAAACGGGGGGGAGATGATGACTGTACGGGTCCGGGTCGGGTCGGTTCGGGTCGGGTCGGGCTTGGGCTGACCCGCCCCTGCCACGTGTCGCCCACTGGTTTTAAATTAAAAACCAATTGGGGCGTTTGGTTACGGAGATAAGGAATTTAAAACTTTTAAATTAAAATAGGAACAGGGATATCCTATCCCTGTTCTGGATAAACCCTGTTTGGTTAACCTGATTTAGAATAACAAATTAAACTAGTTTTAATTTGAACCTTTTTTGGAATTTGAACCTTTTGGATTTGAACCTTTTGAATTTGAACCTTAACCTGAACTTTCAGAAATTACGAATTGACCCCCCAACTATTAGAAATTACACTTTGACCCACCAGAATAAAATATTAATTAAATATTAATTAAATTAATTAATTAATAAATTAATTTAATTAATTAAATATTCAAATAAATTCCGGAGTCCAAATGGGATAAGTCATTAGTGTATTTTGACTATCTCGGCCATTCTGAGACCAATGGTGAGGTCCGTTTTACGAGACGGGGTCCCAAAAAATAAAAGACACGTAGCAACGTGTAAAAATTACCAAAATACCCCTGAATTGAAATACAATCAAACGAATTCCGAATTAGGTAAACAAATAGTGGAATTTTATTATCTAGAACATTCCGGACTCAACCGTGGAGTCCGATTTGTGAAAAGAGGTCACGAAATGTAAGGACCCGTGTAAAGTGCAAAATGACTGTTTTGCCCTTTTTGACCCAGATGCCCAAATTGAATTCTACGAAAGCCTAAACTTATTTTCTTCAACGTCCCGGATTCAACAGTAGAGTTTAATTTAGCAAAGTAGAAGCTTATAAGATAAAGACGTAAAATTTGATGAATAGCATAATTCAAGTGACGATTAAACTGAGTTTCATGTTATGAATTTTAGGGACACGGAAAGGCAAAGAGAAGGTGACCTGACCTTCAGTGTTCTTACAGTGGTTTCACTTGACTACGAGTATACCTTTCTGGTTTGAGATCGATTACCAGGTACGATATATTGTGCTAAGTAAGAAATAGAATTGAGATTAGGAATACTTGCTTTGCTGTGTAAATTGTTCACATGTTTGCCCGAGTGTTCACATGCTTACGTGCTATGTGCTATCTTGTTTAGTTGGATGATGATTATGAGTATATCGCATGTATTAACGTGGTGTGTGAATTAACTGCTTGAAGAACTGTCGATGTTATGAATTGTACACTTGAAAGCATATTTTATGTATGACTGAAATGTATCATTGGGATTGCATTATGACATGATGAGATTAGAGCATATTGGCATGGTGTGATTCCTTGGGCATGGCGTGGGTAAGCACTTGGTGCTTTGCATTATGAGGGTGCAGATCCTGTGGTGAAAAACCCAAAATCGGCCATTAGGTACTTGCGAGCCTGACGGATTCCGGACCGTGAAGCGATACATAAGTGGCGGTACTCATGCCAGCGGAGAATGACCGTATCATGAGACATGAGTGGCATAGAGTTGCATGGGTGTGTCACGCATCTTGCTCATGTACTGTATACTGTTCATATACTGTCATTATGATATAAAATGCCATATAGAAATAACTGTACACTCGCACATGCCACGACCTTAGTTTTGTTTCTTGCATTAGCATTATATTGTACCAGCATGTTGAGCTGACCCCTTTAGTGGGGCAAACATTTCAGATGATGTTCCAGCTGTGCGGGATATAGAGATGGTCTGATTGGGGATTATATTGGGCCCGATGGGCGCTTGTGATATTATGTAAGGGCATAAGCCCGAGACTGTATTTCATTTTGAATGTTGGGAACCAACGGACCAGACTTTATGTATGTATTAGAACTGTGTACGGAATGTATGAGAATGTCATTGTTATCTTTCATTTCGTTATTATTTTATTTCTTTATTTCTTTTTGTCTCGTTACTCACGCCTCGGGTTCGCTGGAATTTGGGGCGTGACAACGTGGTATCAGAGCTTAGGTTCGAATACCTAGAGACCGTGGGGTGTTGTTTGACACCATGAGACCCTAGAGAAAAGAATGAGACTTTGTATAAACCTTTAGCAACATGTGATAGGATCTTGTGTACTATGTGGTTTTATATGTCCTGATGCATGACTTATTGTGACTACGTGCTGATTTATGCTATGTTGGAGGCATGACATGTATGATGTGTGAAAAACTTGTTAAGTATAAGTATCATAACATGCTATGTGTACTACCTGTAGAAGCATAGGCCATTGATAGGAACATGATTAGGATCACACTTGAATGCCCGTATATTGAATATGAAAAAGTGATATTGAAATTTTTCTCTTGGACTTGTAGATATGCCTCCCAGACGAGCTCCTACGGGAGCTGGACCGCCCAGACGGGGTAGGGGTAGGCCCAGAGGTGCCACCCAGCTTAGAGGCGCCGCACAGCCTCGTCGTGGCAGACCTAGAGCTGCTGCCCCTATTCCCGATATAGTTGAGGAGGTCGTTGCCCCGGCTGACACACCAGAGCATAGTGCAGCTGAGGAGGACGTTGCTCCCGCACCTGCCCCTATTCCTGCTCCCGCCCCAGCACAGGAGGTAGAGCAGATGATTGGCGCCAGAGATATGGCAGCTCTTTTGCAGGAGTGTCTCCGCACCGTGATGGAGGCGCGGGCCACTGGCGGGGAGACCAGGGATACCTTCGTGATGAAGGTGTTCCAGAGGATGAGACCACCTACCTTTGCCGGGCAGCCAGACCCACTTATTGCAGAGGAGTGGTTGAGACAGATTACCCGAATTTTGGATTCGCAGGGGATCACTGAGCCCCATCTGAGGATCAGGTGTGCTACATTTCAGTTTACAGACCTGGCTAGTCAGTGGTGGGAGGTAGCTGCTGACAGACTACATCGGTACGGAGAGGGATGGGATGCATTTGTGGCCATGTTCAATGACCACTACTTTCCGATATCTGCCAGAGTTGGGTTTAGAGAGGAGTTTGAGGCACTCCTTCAGAGGGACATGACAGTGGCTCAGTATGAGTCACGATTTACTGCTCTGGGGAGATTTGCCCCGCACATTATTGGACAGGAGGATTTGAGGGTGTATAATTTCCTCAAGGGGTTGAAGACCTCTATCAGGGACAGACTGGCTGGCCATATTATAGAGACCTACGAGGAGGCAGTGATCAGGGCCTCCAAGGTGGAGAGGGAGCTAGCTGATCTTAGAGGGATTAGAGAGACCAGAGCACAGGGCAGGGCACCCACAGTACAGACCTCTACACCTGCCCCGACATATAGACAGCCGAAGAGGTACCGAGCCAGTACTTCTTCCTCACAGCCACCAGCCGGACCCCTTCATTCGATAGCTCCCCGTTCTGCCTTGCCATCTACTCCTAGGGGAGGAGGGTCACAGCGACCTAGCACATGTTATACCTGCGGGCAGCCTGGCCATAGGAGGGCCGACTGTCCCTTGAGGGGACCCAGCAGTGCACAGGGTGTCGGATCCAGTCAGGGGTCATTTCCACTACCTCTACCGGCACCGAGTCAGAGGGCCCCGCCGATTTGTTTCACTTGTCAGCAGCCTGGCCATGTTAGGGCCAACTGCCCTCAGGGGCAGACTTCGCAGAGTGCGCCGAGGTCACACTATTATCAGCATACACAGGTGCCTCTGCCACAGCCACAGTCAGTTCAGGGACTCCCAGCGCCCTATCATCAGCCTACACCCTCCGCGCAGAGCGTCAGAGCTCCAGCACCTAGGGGAGGAGGTCAGCAGACACAGAGAGGGGGAGGCAGACAGGGCCAGACCATACAGGGCCGAGTCTATGCAGTAGCCACCCCGGAGACCTCTGCTGCCGGACCGTCAGTAGTCCGAGGTACATTTCTCATATCCAGTTCATGGGCCAGTGTATTGATAGATTCAGGAGCATCACATTCATTCATTTCTACTGCACTTGCCATGTCATTGGGTCTGGATATAGCTTGGTTGGACCCCCCGTTGCATGTTGGTACGCCAGTTGGGGGTGTTGTAGTACTGACGAGGATCTGTAGAGATTGCTCGATAGAGATAGCTGATCGTATTCTCCACTTTGATCTTATTGTACTTGATATGTCTGGGTTTGATGTGATTCTGGGGATGGATTGGTTGTTCACCTATCGGGCGAGTATAGACTGTTACAGGGGGAGGGTGACTGTATGCACTCCGGAGGGAGATTGCTTTTATTTCACAGGGGATCGGGGGGATTTCTTGATTCCTCCAGTGCGTGATTCTAGGAGCTGGGGAGGCCACAGTTACATGTTGGCTAGTCTGATTGCGGGTGATTTTGAGACTGCAGAGATTATGTTACCCCCAGTCGTGGATGAGTTCCCCGACGTCTTCCCGAGTGACTTGACTTGTTTACCCCCTAGACGAGAGATCGAGTTCACTATAGAGCTCATTCCTGGTACTACACCCATTTCCATACCACCTTACCGCATGACTCCAGCTGAGTTGAGAGAGCTGAGGGAGCAGTTGACTGATCTACAGCGGAAGGGGTTTATCCGTCCTAGCACTTCTCCGTGGGGTGCCTCGGCACTGTTCGCGAAGAAGAAGGACGGGACACTACGACTATGTGTAGATTACAGGAGGCTGAACCGGGTTACTATCAAGAATAAGTACCCGTTGCCGAGGATCGACGATTTATTTGATCAGCTGAGAGGTTCGAGATGCTTCTCGAAGATTGATCTTAGATCGGGTTACCACCAGTTGAGGGTCAGGGAGGAGGACATAGCGAAGACAGCCTTCCGCACTCGCTATGGTCACTATGAGTTTGTGGTCATGCCCTTTGGAGTGACGAATGCCCCAGCGGCATTCATGGACTTGATGCACCGCATTTTCAGTCTTTACCTGGATCAGTTCGTCGTGGTATTTGTAGATGACATCTTAGTGTATTCACCTGCCGAGGATGTGCATGCCTATCATTTGAGGACTGTACTGCAGATTTTGAGAGAGCATCGGCTATTTGCCAAGTTCTCGAAGTGTGAGTTCTGGCTTCGAGAGGTACAGTTCTTGGGACATGTAGTATCTAGTGGAGGGGTATCTGTGGATCCCTCCAAGATTGAGGCTGTCATGAGCTGGGAGAGACCGAGCAGTGTATTTGAGATTCGGAGTTTTCTGGGGTTGGCCGGATACTACCGACGATTTGTGGAGGGTTTCTCCCGTCTTGCCGCGCCGATGACTCGTCTGACGCGCAAGGGCATCAGATTCTTATGGACAGATGACTGTGAGCAGTCTTTTCAGGAGCTGAAGAGGAGGTTGACTTCAGCGCCTGTTTTGATCATACCTGAGAGGGGAGTGGGCTATGCAGTGTACTGTGATGCTTCCCGAGAGGGATTAGGTTGTGTATTGATGCAGGATGGCAGAGTGGTAGCCTACGGTTCTCGTCAGTTGAAGAACCATGAGCGGAACTACCCCACACATGACTTGGAGTTAGCTGCTGTCATCTTTGCACTGAAGAGTTGGCGACACTACTTATACGGGGAGAGATTCGAGGTATTCTCTGACCACAAGAGCCTCAGGTATATCTTCACGCAGAAGGACCTGAATCTGAGGCAGAGGAGGTGGATGGAGTACATGGAGGATTATGATTTTGACCTTCAGTACCACCCAGGGAGGGCCAATGTAGTGGCTGATGCACTCAGCAGGAGGTCGAGGGGTACTATTGCCAGTATCGCCATCAGGGAGTGGGAGATGATGGGAGATATTGGCGAGTTTGATCTAGATATTGCTGAGTTTGAGGGACAGGCCACACTGTTCAGCTTATGTGCACAGCCCACCCTTTTGACTAGAGTGATAGAGGCGCAGCTAGTGGATGTTGAGGCAGATCAGATCAGAGTACGGATTGCTAGTCCCGAGGGACTTGTGGGATGGACGGTGCATTCTGACCTTAGTCTGAGGTATTTGGGTAGAGTTTTTGTCCTAGAGTCTCTCAGGGCTGAGGTCCTTAGAGATTTTCACCACTCACGTCTGGCAGTGCACCCAGGGGGCACTAAGATGTATCACGATCTGCGCCGTCAGTATTGGTGGGCGGGGATGAAGAGAGATGTGGCGCAGTTCGTGTCGAGATGTCTCACGTGCCAGCAGGTGAAGGCTGAGCACCAGAGACCTGGGGGATTGTTGCAGCCATTGCCAGTGGCCGAGTGGAAGTGGGAGCACATTACTATGGATTTCGTGATGGGTCTTCCTAAGTCACCGAGGGGCCATGATGCGGTTTGGGTTATCGTGGACAGGCTGACGAAGTCTGCTCACTTCTTGCCTATCAGAGTGACTGATTCATCAGATACCCTCAGTAGGTTGTATATTCGAGAGATTGTACGACTACATGGGGTACCGGTATCCATTGTTTCAGATAGGGACCCACGTTTCACTGCCCGGTTTTGGCAGAGTCTCCAGACGGCCTTAGGGACACAGCTCCAGTTTAGTACTGCCTTTCACCCCCAGACCGATGGCCAGTCAGAGCGCACCATTCAGATCCTCGAGGACATGCTTAGGGCTTGTGTCATGGATTTCAGGGGTAGCTGGGAGGATCACCTCGCCTTGGTCGAGTTTGCCTACAACAACAGCTATCAGTCCAGTATAGAGATGGCACCATTTGAGGCGTTGTATGGTAGGCCGTGCCGCTCCCCGGTATGTTGGACTGAGGTGGGAGAGACAGCTGCCTTGGGGCCCGATATAGTCCGTGAGACCACGGACAAGATACAGGTGATCAGGCAGCGTCTATTGACAGCTCAGAGCCGCCAGAGGAGCTATGCGGATAGGAGGCGGCGGCCCTTGGCATTTGAGGTGGGGGACCATGTGTTCCTCAAGGTGTCTCCCAGACGGGGCTTGAGGAGATTTGGACGTGGTGGGAAGCTGTCGCCACGATTTATTGGCCCCTTTGAGATTCTGGGGAGGGTGGGTGAGGTAGCTTATAAGCTAGCCTTACCACCACAGCTATCTGGGGTTCACGACGTTTTTCATGTATCGATGCTGAGGAAGTACCATCCCGACCCCTCACATGTACTTGATTGGGTAGATCTTCAGCTAGAGGGGGACGCTTCCTATGACCAGAGACCCGTAGAGATATTGGACTCGAGGGACCAGGTTTTGCGAGGCAGGACCATCCCTTTGGTCAAGGTTCGTTGGAACCATCATGGGGTCGAGGAGGCTACTTGGGAACGTGAGGCCGAGGTCCGTGCTAGATACCCCGAGTTATTTGATTAGTGATGTATTTTCTTTTGTTTTAGTTATTTAAATTTCGGGACGAAATTTCTGTGAGGGAAGGATGTAACAACCTGAAAAAAAAAATTTTTTAAATAAAAATTCTCAAGTTGTTATCATTAATTTTTTTTATTTATTATTATTATTATTATTATTATTATTATTATTATTATTATTATTATTATTGTTAAGATGTGTGTGTATGTATATATAAATTAAATTGTTTGGTGTGTATATGTGTGTACATATGAGTGTGTATTTAAATATGTATATATATATATGTATAAAAGCTGATTGTGTGTGCCATGTGGGTGGGTGTGTGCAGTGAGTGAGTGGGTGATGGAGTGTAAAACACTCCAAGGAGCATGGGAGGAGTGGTGTGTGTAAGAGAGTTGTTGGAAGTGTGTGAGTGTGGTCTGCATGTATAGGTGTGTATAAGTGAGTGAAGAGAGTGGGGAAGAGTAGACTGGTCGTGGGATTTTAGAGAGAGAGAGAGAGAGAAGTGTAGAGAGAGAAAGTGAAAGGAAAGAGAGAGAGTGAGGTGTGTGCTCTGGTTTTTGAAAGAGAAGCAGAAAGAAGGAAGCTAAGGAGGCCAAAGGGGAGAACAGAGGCAAAGCAAGAGGAGAGGAGCACCATCACAGGGTTGGAAACCCATAACCGTGAGCTTTCTCTCTCTAGAAAATCTCTCAATTTTCCAACTTGTTTTGTGACATTTTGCTTAGATTTAATTGTTAGAACTTATAGAGCATAAAATATGGAGAATTTAGGGACAAGAATCAACCAAAATGGTTGAGAAATGAGGGAGAAAAATGGATGTGCAGGTCACGGCCATGGGGGGGAAATCTGATTTTTCATTGTGATTAAGAGCTTCAAAATGATGTTAAAGAGTTCCAAAAGTGTTTTAGAATAGTTTGGGATTGAAAGGGGCATCAAAAACACCAAGAAAATCAAGTTTGAAAACTTGATTTTCCTGAAATTCCGGCGACGTCGCCGGAGAAGATGACCGGAGGCTGCCGGAACCCTACCGGAAAAACGGGGGGGAGATGATGACTGTACGGGTCCGGGTCGGGTCGATTCGGGTCGGGTCGGGCTTGGGCTGACCCGCCCCTGCCACGTGTCGCCCACTGGTTTTAAATTAAAAACCAATTGGGGCGTTTGGTTACGGAGATAAGGAATTTAAAACTTTTAAATTAAAATAGGAACAGGGATATCCTATCCCTGTTCTGGATAAACCCTGTTTGGTTAACCTGATTTAGAATAACAAATTAAACTAGTTTTAATTTGAACCTTTTTTGGAATTTGAACCTTTTGGATTTGAACCTTTTGAATTTGAACCTTAACCTGAACTTTCAGAAATTACGAATTGACCCCCCAACTATTAGAAATTACACTTTGACCCACCAGAATAAAATATTAATTAAATATTAATTAAATTAATTAATTAATAAATTAATTTAATTAATTAAATATTCAAATAAATTCCGGAGTCCAAATGGGATAAGTCATTAGTGTATTTTGACTATCTCGGCCATTCTGAGACCAATGGTGAGGTCCGTTTTACGAGACGGGGTCCCAAAAAATAAAAGACACGTAGCAACGTGTAAAAATTACCAAAATACCCCTGAATTGAAATACAATCAAACGAATTCCGAATTAGGTAAACAAATAGTGGAATTTTATTATCTAGAACATTCCGGACTCAACCGTGGAGTCCGATTTGTGAAAAGAGGTCACGAAATGTAAGGACCCGTGTAAAGTGCAAAATGACTGTTTTGCCCTTTTTGACCCAGATGCCCAAATTGAATTCTACGAAAGCCTAAACTTATTTTCTTCAACGTCCCGGATTCAACAGTAGAGTTTAATTTAGCAAAGTAGAAGCTTATAAGATAAAGACGTAAAATTTGATGAATAGCATAATTCAAGTGACGATTAAACTGAGTTTCATGTTATGAATTTTAGGGACACGGAAAGGCAAAGAGAAGGTGACCTGACCTTCAGTGTTCTTACGGTGGTTTCACTTGACTACGAGTATACCTTTCTGGTTTGAGATCGATTACCAGGTACGATATATTGTGCTAAGTAAGAAATAGAATTGAGATTAGGAATACTTGCTTTGCTGTGTAAATTGTTCACATGTTTGCCCGAGTGTTCACATGCTTACGTGCTATGTGCTATCTTGTTTAGTTGGATGATGATTATGAGTATATCGCATGTATTAACGTGGTGTGTGAATTAACTGCTTGAAGAACTGTCGATGTTATGAATTGTACACTTGAAAGCATATTTTATGTATGACTGAAATGTATCATTGGGATTGCATTATGACATGATGAGATTAGAGCATATTGGCATGGTGTGATTCCTTGGGCATGGCGTGGGTAAGCACTTGGTGCTTTGCATTATGAGGGTGCAGATCCTGTGGTGAAAAACCCAAAATCGGCCATTAGGTACTTGCGAGCCTGACGGATTCCGGACCGTGAAGCGAGACATAAGTGGCGGTACTCATGCCAGCGGAGAATGACCGTATCATGAGACATGAGTGGCATAGAGTTGCATGGGTGTGTCACGCATCTTGCTCATGTACTGTATACTGTTCATATACTGTCATTATGATATAAAATGCCATATAGAAATAACTGTACACTCGCACATGCCACGACCTTAGTTTTGTTTCTTGCATTAGCATTATATTGTACCAGCATGTTGAGCTGACCCCTTTAGTGGGGCAAACATTTCAGATGATGTTCCAGCTGTGCGGGATATAGAGATGGTCTGATTGGGGATTATATTGGGCCCGATGGGCGCTTGTGATATTATGTAAGGGCATAAGCCCGAGACTGTATTTCATTTTGAATGTTGGGAACCAACGGACCAGACTTTATGTATGTATTAGAACTGTGTACGGAATGTATGAGAATGTCATTGTTATCTTTCATTTCGTTATTATTTTATTTCTTTATTTCTTTTTGTCTCGTTACTCACGCCTCGGGTTCGCTGGAATTTGGGGCGTGACATGTATTTTTTAAAATCACATAACTTGTATTTCCATTTCATAGTAGTAATATTTTCATTTCAATAGATGACTATACTGTGTCTTCGAGTTTAAAAGAAAGTCACGTAATAGAAATTATTTCTGAAGGACAAATTCAAAGTCTTGTTCATGGCAAAGCATTTAATATCATAGAAGATGAAGCATAGTGTAGAGCTTGGTTGGCCGTCTCCCAAAATCCAATTGCTGGCAATAATTAGTCAATGAAAGTATTTTGGGAAAATATTTTCACTTCTTTTTGTTCACAATCAAATATTGAATAAAATAGAACTAACGTTTCACTGAATCACCAATGGCAAACTATTCAGAAGTCCGTCAACAAATTTGTCGGGTTTTATGAACAAGTAAGTAAGAGACAACAAAGTGGAACCAGAGAAGCAGAGAAGGTATTTTTTTTTTACCGTTCTTTAGCTTTTTTAATTTTTACCTTTTATACAAGTTTAATTAATTATAGATATTTTATTTTCAGATTTGTGAGGCCAAACGCATGTTTCACTTGATTCAAAAGAAACACTTCAAATTTTATATGTCTTGAGAAATACTACGACATAGTTGCAAATGGGATGAAATTTATACTCAAAGCAATAAACAAAAAGTCCAAACTTCATCCTATTCGAGTCCCTCAAGTCCTTCTAGTCCTCAAACTCTGATATCTCTTGACTCTAATATTGACTTGGAACAATAATCTTTAGGAGATAAATCAAAGTGTCCAATTGGTATCAAGGCCGAAAAAAAAAGAAAAAAAAAGAAGGAAGAATAAATATATCGATGAAGCTAGCTAGGTATGCTATTTTGGAATCCACACAAAATAATATATTTTAAGTACTGATGAGTATGTCTTCTCGTCGTATTAAACAAGAAGACATGTTGGCTGCGGATCGCTAAAGAAAGACTGAAAATAGGGAAGCACAATTACAGATATTGACAATGATGAATGAGAGAGATCAAAGAATTGAGGATCATAAAATAATGTCAATGGATATGACCAATTTAACTCCAATGCAAAGGTCTTATTATAAGGATCTTCAAAGACAAATCACTGCTTGAAATTCTATGTAATGTTCTTTATTTTCAATGTCATGTTCAATATACTGTCATTTTATTTTCAATGTTTCTTTTAATTAATGTAATGTTTTTTTTAATGCAATGTTATTTTATTTTCAATATTTTTTTAAGATGTAATGCAATATGATTTATGTTTTAAGATCATAGATGAAAAAAGACAAGTATCTTAAAAAAATACATATCATTAAAAAAAAGTTTTAGAGGAATGTAGAAAATATTTGGACAAAAATAATTGGAAAGAAATTTGAAGAAAATGGCGGGAAATTAAAATACTAGAAAAAAATGACAGAAAAATTTGGGAGGGAATAAAAATTAAGAGTGAAAGAGGTTTGGAAGGAAAAAGAAGAAGAAAAATAATTTTTGAAGGGAAACAACATAAAGTAGTTTTTGGGATAAGGTGAAAATTTTTAAAAAAGAATTGAGTAAAAACTTAAATGACCATTGGAGAACATCAAACTCAAATTCACATTTTACTCAAATTTTAAGTAAAATTTGAGTTTGAGTCACCACCTCATATAGTCTCAATACTAAACAAATGAAATGAAATCACGTTCACATTAGGTGGCGCCTATATTGACAACATTTAATTATTTTTCTAATTTTTAAACTAAGAATGTTTTAATAGTAATAAGTTATTTTATATAATATAATAAAAGGTAATTTTCAAAATTTACAAAGTAAAGTATATTAATATTTCAAATGGAACTTTGGGATGGAGGAAGTAATTTTTTTTTTTTTGAAAAAAACAATTATCGTCTATTTTTTTTCCCGTTCCACCCTTGTCCTGACCGGTCTCCCCTCCCAAAACCCATCGCTACAGACCATGAAACAACCGCACACCATCTGTTGGCACTGACAAACCCGAACTCCTTGTATCGGTCGAAGTAGCAAGAGCCCACCGGTGATTCTTATCAGTAGCCATAAGAATGAAACCAAGCAAAATACCATTCTAAACCCTAACGCAAACTCTTTACCATCGTCTCTCTACGTTGTCCTTAGAATCGATAGCGACAGTCTCAATCGCTGCCCAACGCCAACAAACTGTCTCAATCTTCTCTGGCTCTTACAGGACAGACCATTCCACACCTTTTATCTCCTTGTTCTGGTCGCGACAAGGGTCTAATGGAAAATGCTATAACGCTAACAACACTCTCTTGCTCGAATCTGAAGATCATGAGATGTTTCTGGCTCGCGACCTTTGGCCATCTCCGGTGGTGACTCAAACTTACAAACTCAAATTTCACATTCTGAATTTAAGTTTGATGTTCTTCAATGAAGTTTGATGTTCTTCAATAATTATTTAAGTTTTTACTCAATTTTTTTTAAAAATTCTCACCTTATCCCAAAAGCTACTTTATATCATTTCCCTTCAAAAATCACTTTCCTTCCTTCTTTTTCCTTCCAAACCTTTTTCACTCTTAATTTTCATTCTCTCCCACATTTTTTATCGTTCTATATGTCTATTGATGCCTACTGTTTTTTACCGTTCCAAACCTACTATTTTTTACTGTTTTGAACCTATTCAATCCATCAACCGCCCCATTCTCTATTCCATCACATTGCAGCCAACATCCCTCCATCTCTCACACAAATACCTTCTCTGCTTCTCCATCAATCCATCCCTCCCTCTCTCACAACATTCACGTAGAGAAACAACTCCAGGTCTCACGACTCCCACTTCCCTCCATCCCTCCCTCTCTCATGACTCTCACTTTGCAGAGAAACTCTAATGGTTGCGGGACTAGCGAACAGAAACCCTAGGAGCATCCATTCCCCCATATTTATTTACTCAGAGGGGGAAGTGGCCATCACCGTTCGTTCTCGCTATCACCAATCGTTCCCGCCAGGTCTGTTTTCTTTTTTCTGATTTTCTTTTAATTTCTTTTCCTTGCCTTTTCCTTCCACTCTTCATATGAGGTGAGATTAGGTAGGAAAAAAAAAACAGCCTTTAGAAATTTGGTTCTGTAAACAGTAGTGTACTTATTTGGGTTTGAATTTGAGTAAAAACTGATTTGGTATAGGTTTAAGTCTAAAGTTAGACAGTCATTTTTGTGTATTTTAATTTAAATTTAGTATAAATTTGAGTCAGTACTGAAAATGTCTTTACACTATGTTTGGATGGAAGGAATTGGAAAGAAAGGGAAGGGAAGGATAAGGAAGGAGAGCTTATATCATGTTTGTTTTAAAAATTAGGAAGGAAAAGGAAGGAAATGGAGGGAAAGAGAGGGAGAGCTTAACCCTCATTTTAGTAATTTTGTTATCCCTTCAAAAGTGGGCAGAAACGGAGGGAAAAGAAAGAAAGGTTTAATGAATTTTTAATAATACCAATATTACCCTTAAAATTATAAAAGCCAAAATAAAAATAACATCTCTGTCCTAAGACATAATAGTAAAATAATATAAAATCTTTTCCTTTCCTTTCTCTCTATTATCATTCCCAAACAAGATAATAGTCTTTCATTTCCTTTTTTTTTCATTAGTTATCCAAACATAAAGGAGGGATTACTCTCTCCTCTCCTCTCCTTTCCTTTCCTTCATAACTAATACTATCATTTTCTTTTCTTTCTCTCCTAGTTATCCAAACGAACTGTTAGCGTCGGTCAAATTGAAGATGGTGGTGCCGAGCGAGGGTCCCTGGGACAGGGACAGAAATTTTCAGGGATAAGAGTTATGAGAAGATGAAGAGGTGAAGAGTAATTTCTTCATGAACAGAATATTTTGACCTTTTATTATGACTATAATGTAAACTTTGTAAAAAAATATGACTGAAACGTAATTATTCTTTTTATTTTTTAGTTTTCAAAATTCCAAACAAACTAACGGACACCAGGTAGATCGTACAGGGGAAAGAATAAAAACAGGGAGGAGCTGAGAATCAACCAGAGAAGCTTTCACTCATTATCTCAGCGCAAGTATCGAACAAAATGGAAGCCGCACTCGCAGCCATGACCGCTCACACCATCCTCTCCTTCAACCCTTCTCATTCCCTTCTATTTCCACTTTTAAACCTTAACAACCCACCACTACATTCTTCATTCCACGCCGTCTCCCTCAAACTCAGCCCCCAATCCCTAATCCTCTCCTCCACCGCGTCCGCAGCCCCTAAACCCCTTACCGATGTTGCCGCCACCAAGAAAGCTGTCGCTGTCCTCAAAGGCAACTCCAAGGTCGAAGGGGTCGTCACACTCACCCAAGAAGGCGATGGTCCGTTCTTTCTACTCTCTACTTCCAATGTATATACATCTTTCAGTGTACAATTGAGTTGAATGCGAGAAATTTGGAATTATGATTGTTTTTAACAGGTCCGACGACTGTGAATGTTCGTGTTACTGGACTCGCTCCGGGACTACATGGGTTTCATCTAGTGTGTATTGTTCATTTATTTACTAATTCATTGCTGCTTTATGTGAAATTCTGAATTTTTGTATTTCTTTTGGTTATTGTGTAGCATGAATTCGGTGATACGACTAATGGGTGTATGTCAACAGGTTGGATTTGATTGTATATCATGCTTGAATTTGTTGAAATGTTTTTTTTTTGTTCGAAATGTTGTTTAGTACTGTGTTTAATTCTGCTGTTTTATTGCGATTTCATCCAATTGTTATGTTATAGGATCACATTTTAATCCCAATAAGAGGACACATGGTGCTCCTGGGGATGAAATTCGTCATGCGGGTGACCTGGGAAACATAGTTGCCAGTGCCAATGGTAACTGCATTTTCTAAGAATTTGTTGAAGTTGTTTGTATCTTTCCACAGATCAGTTACTGTATTTTTTGGTTGTTTCATGTAATTTAGGTGTGGCCGAGGCAAAAATTGTGGACAAGCAGGTACTGTGTGTGTGTACACTAGATGATGTTTCTTTAGGACTCTTGCCTCTTGGTTCTTCCTTGGGTGATCTCTAGTTAGATTTAACTGACATGTGCAGATACGATTGAGTGGATCTAATTCAGCTGTCGGAAGAGCCTTTGTGGTTCATGAGCTTGAGGATGACCTTGGAAAGGGTAAAAGTTTATATTTATTATTTTGAACTTAGGTTGCAATTTTCCCATGTACTTAACGTCAAAACTTGTTGTTGCAAGCCTGCCAAGCTTCATCTGCCTAGTGCTTTCGCTAATTTTCATGTTTTCACACTCTTTTGGTTATTCATCTGTAGGTGGTCAGGAACTTAGCCTTACCACGGGCAATGCAGGTGGACGATTGGCATGTGGTATGCAAATTATACGAGCTTCACATTTCTTATATTACCTTTTCTCTCATATCTGTTGCTTTTGCAATCATTGTTGACCTGCTTGGAAAGATAATTATCTCATGTTTGCATTTGTGTGTGTATTATAACCTATAGTTAGACTGATGACTTGCAAATTGAGTAATCAATCTTAAGAAATAAGAACTTTAACTTCCTTAGTATATTTTGGAAGTTGAAATATATGCTACAGATAGTCTCCTATCACAAGGCTCACCAACCAACCTGGAGTTTGATTCTTGTTATTCCTACCAGATATCAAAGCCCATGTTAATTCTTAGTCTAAATCTTATAGATTCAGCTAACAAGTATCCACACTATCCTTCTGGTGCCCTTTTTTATCTCTTGCCCAGAGAAAATCTCAAAAAACTCTGGTAAAGGATAGTATGAAGACAATCTCATCTATATCAGGATATATTTCCTTATTCTGAAGAACCATTATTTGTCTAAGCAACTATTGTAATATGGAATGATAGAATAAAACAAAATGCACCATGACTGTCACGACCCGCAAACCACCCTCTACGGTTTAACGGACCGCGACCATCCGACCCCGCCCTTTTGCCGAACCGGACCTGATCATCCTGTTGCACTAAAAATAGTGCAACTAACATGTAACATAGCAGAAGACAATAAAGTAAAAGGTCACATGTTCATACCAGTCTGTCAATATAAAAGTATGATATGTAAAATTTCTAATCATCACCTCATCCCCAGGACGTGAATACACGGGAGTGCTACAAGCCTGTACTACTATTACCTTTACTTATCAAATATGTCCAATCTCGAGCGAGAGTCTCCTACCTTCTGTCCTTTGTATCATTCACTGAAAAATATATATAAATAGGAGTGAGCTACACAAGCTCAGTAAGTAAGTCCCCTATTCTGCCATATATACAAGATCTAAAAGGAAACTGAATAACTAGGATAAAATAGCCGGTCACTATCATAGCAAGAATCATAGCTCATCAATGAACATCCAAGGATTAGGAGTGATAACAATACTCATAACTTATCAATGAATCTCAAATGATCAAGAATAGTAACAACAACCATAACTCAGCAAAGTATATCAACTGATTAGAGATACAATTGATAATCTAGTATCAACTATGGCTCATCAGGAATATCAATGATCAGGAATAATAACAATCAAGCTCGTCAATGAATCTCAAATAATTATAGTAAGCACTCAATAAACGTTGAGCATCTACCTAATCATTCATACAAGAACATGATCAGACAATGAATCTCAATAAAAAGATAGTGATGTCAAATCTGGTGGATGCTATAAACTACGGGGCCCGGCTATCCCCTGTGTGCATAAGCACTAAGCTCAATCATGTAAAATTGGTCCCTTATACTCGGGACAGGACCCCATATTCGGGTCAGTACTGTAAAACTAGTCCCCATACTTGAGACAGGACCCCATACTCGGGTCAATACTACGCATCTAGATGGAGTTGTAACTGAGCACAAATCTGGCACTAATAAAAATATCAAGATCATGCTACCTCCATGAAGAAGAATGTGGAGCATAACTGGTTCAAGGTAACATAATATAACTATAGCTTTTTACGTCTATGTCACCGGGCTGCTGAGAACAACATCATCTGGCCCCTATTGGCCCTACGCTTTGCACAAATGTACGGAATCTCATGATCAAGATATAACATCATCAAATGATATAGAAATCAAGAGTAAGATACAACATCATGGCTAAGTTATTCCCCTGGAAAGCAATATTATATAGTGGAATCATAAAGAATCTGATATGATAAATAAGAGTACAAATGCGTATAGAAAAATTGTGACATGGCTAGGACTGTACCACATGCAGAGGTCGGATATTACTTACATTTTTCTGTCCCAAGTAAATCAAACTATTCTCTTTTTCCTGCCGACGCTCCTATCATTTGAAAAATATACTCGGTCTATAGCCGTAATCAATCTATGCTACGTATTCAAATATATTTATTATGGCTATAAGTATTTTATTTGCTAATTTGGGCCTCGTCGTTGTGTCCGGAACGTCGAATAAAATTAGTTTAAGCTTTTTCGTAATTTCTTTATTTAACATATTAAAAATAATATTTTATTAATTTACTGTTTGGCCTTAGTGGGATTTTACGTAAATTTTGGGGGTCAATTTACAATTTCCCGAAGTTCCGGTTTACCCCTTTGTAATTAACACAGTGAACCAATGGGTTTTTGATTCAAAACCTTAAACCGGCATTAAAGTCACTGAACCAACCGGTTCGGGTTAGTCTGTGAACCGAAACAGCATAACCTGATTTCTTGTCTTATCCACTGTTTGGGTAACCTCAATTCCAATTTCGCATTTTCGATTCCTGTAATCCAAACACTACCTATCTAAACAGTCTAATGTAGTAACAAAATAACAAAGTTAACAATCTACCTGAAACATCATCAGACTTTTTGATTAAAAAACTTTCTATATCCTGAAATAAAGGATTACCTGAAACTGCATGATACTAAAATGCAAAACGGCTCCCTATTCCATCAAAAAAAATGATCAGTATGCCACCCTTGGCCTGAAGTTCGGACAGAAATGGATAGAATACCCTATTCATCCTCTCATAAGCCTCTTGTAAGACATTAGCACCTGAACCATGAACAGGCTTCTCAAGGTTTGCAGCATATGCAGCAACTAACCACCCCCCCTCAATGCATCTTCACCTGTAGCATTTTGCTCCATACCGTTCTGCTGCAGCAGCTGCTGGCGCTGCCGCTGCTCCACCGCTGCTGCTGCTCCGCTGCTCCACCGCTGCTGCTGCTCCATCTCTCTTCCTTTTTCCTCTCTTCCTCTGCGTCTCAGCTTCACTCTCTCTCCTTCAGTCTTTCTCTATTTCTCTCCCTCTTTATTTCTCTCTTCCACCGACCTTAAGGTTGGTGGCTACTATCACCTGCCTTTTCCCCTTTTTTTTTTTTTTTATATAGTTGAAAACACCACATGCACACACGGCTGCATGGCAGCCTCCACTACTTCTCTCTCTTCCTCTTCTCCTTTCGTCTAACTTCTTCTATACCTTTCTACTTTCTTCTTTTTGTTTTGTTTTGTTTTTATTTTATTTCCTTCACTTGTTCCATGCTGCATGCCCACATGGTACGCACAATTCACAAGCTTCTCAATTCTTCTACTGCATCCCACCAGCTTTTACTTACTTCTACTTCTTTCCTTTTATTTCATTTCTTTTATTTCATTACTTTTTATTATTTTATTATAACTATCATCATATGCTCACACACATATATATATATATATATATATTTTTACTTCTCTCGGTTTCTACTGCTCTCTTTTTATCTCTTTTTTTTTTTTTTTTCTTTTCATTGCTTACACTTGTATTCCACTCCAAACGCACACACCACACACATATCATACGCTGACATATATACTTATTTTTTTTTCTTCTTTTCCTTTTTTTTGATTTCTCTCTTTTCTCTTTTTATTTATTTATATATATAATATTAATTTTTCCCATTTCGGTTTCAGGGTTGCCTCGTTTTGGTCATTTCTCAATTCACGTGTCTTATTTGACAATTGACTGTCGCTCACTCATTTTTACATTTAATTCGTGGCTTACGGTTATCACGTCAATATTTTGGACAATGTAATATTTCAATTTTCATTTTTTAAACTTTATTCATGTCATACTTTAGCTTACAGTTCGGAGTCACATGTCTTGGCCCGGTTTAACCCGGGTCGGGGGTATTACAATGACTCTTCCATAAACATGCATTTTTGTCCAAGTTCAACTCTTGGGAAGAATGAATATACTATATATATATATATATATATATTACATTTTTTCTTCTTGTTTTAGATTGATTGTATATCCAAAAATTAGTCAGGTTGAAATCTCATTATAATATGTGAAACTACCTTGCTTGTAGGACTTTGATGATAGGTATGATGCATAAAACATCCTCATTTGCCCTGCACACATGATATACTGCTCCAAATAGTTGTCACTAACCCTTGGAAATAGGTCCAATTTTTCAACCTCGCATGTGTCTGCATCTTTTGATGTTAGCGTGCCTTTGAAGGAAACTATTTATCTTTATCTATAGGGATATACCTTCATTTCTGTCATTGAGCTAAGTAGCTAACTCTTTTGGATGTACCTTGTTAGCTTCTTCCAAGAACTAAAAGAAAGGCCGTTGACCCAATGTTGTGCCCACCTATGTGGGATGTTGGGTTTTGGTAGGAGTGGATTGAATACAGACCTAACATTTGACATTATTTAGCACAAACTGATTGATCTCATATTCAAACCGCATTCTCATCCTTGCCAGTCTGTGCATTTTCCATGCACCAAGCCATGGCCACCGAGTTTCTAACATGAACTTTACTTTTTTACATTCTATATCTCATGCCATTTTGGGTTCCATATCACACAGTGTAGATACAACATGCCACTTAATTTTGTTCAAGTTCCATATCTGCTAAATTGAGGAAGAAGCTATTCCAGAGGGTCTTCTGTAATTTTGCTAAAGCATTTTATGTATGGCATAAAGTGAAGAAACTAAAATGCCTTCAGCTCACATTATGCCAACAATTCTACATTTACTATTTAGGTGTCCTTTTGGTTCTTTCATTATTTTGTGGCTAGGGATCATCTTCTTGTTCACCGTGTCATGGCTACGGATGCATGGAGTCTTTCATTTTCTCTCTTTTTGTGCCAATGGGTGTTGTCCACCACCATTCGGGAGTTGTTCATTAGTTGGAGAGGAGGCCGGATTAGGTAGGAGGTGTAGATAGTTTGGAGGATGGCTCCCATTTGTCTAATTTTTGGTGTTCATTGAGGGAGAAAAATAGGAGGATTATTGAGGGGGTTGAGCAGCCCTTATTTAGTTTTGAAGACAGTTCTTTGCATTTGTTAAACTTTTGGGTTAAAGAGGCCTATCCGATGTATATAGACACTTTTGTTGAATTTTTTTGCGGAATTTAAGGCTTTAATATTCTAGCCTTCTCCCTTGTGTTTATGGGCGCGCCCCCCCCCCCCCCCCAAAAAAAAAAAAAAAAAAATCCATGCGGGCATTTTTAATATAATTTTACTTATCAATGATTCAATATATATATATATATATATATATATATATATTTATTGAGGAATACTTCCTAAGGCCACAATCAGATAATTTGCTGTAAATCTGGTTTCCAATTAATCTGATCCACTTGTAATCTCTCCAGCTGCTTCTGCCAAACTAGTTCATGCTCGCTTCTGTTTTACGCTGTATATTGTGTCAACCCAATTTATATTTCACTTTAAAATTCAAATCCAGATAAAAGGAGAATAAAAAGTAGCAAGTCAATGGAAATATTGTCCCTTTTTGATGCGAATATGTTTTTTTATTTTGAGTTTCTGCTTATTCAGTGATTCTGTTCAGCACTTTTGCCATGACAAATTAACAATCCTGAGGTCAAGACCAACGTTACACACCCAGTCTAAAAAGTAAAACCACAAGATCAATTTGAGATGACTTTATAACTTCTCAACAGCTGCCTCTTTGCTCTCTGAAAGCTGACCAAACTTTTTCACTTCTAATGGAAAAAAACATCTTTGTGGATTTCCATGACGGTTAACTTGTTTGCCCTGCAAGGATATGAATGGACCTCTTCTCAGAGGATGCAGAAATTCTGCAAGAATGCGGAAGAAACAGTGGATCATCATATTATCCATTGTAAGGTGGCGGGAGAATTTTGGAGTTTGATTTTCTCATTAGTGTAGTTGGGTGATGCTGCCCACTATTAGGGAGCTTTTTTTGAGTTGAAGGTGTCCGGGTTAGGAAGGAGAAGGGGATTGTTTGGAGGATGGTTCCCCTTTGCCTTACATGGTCTTTATGGAGGGAGAGGAATAGGAGGACTTTTGAAGGGATTGAACTATCTCCTTGGTACTTTAAAGTCAATTTTTTGGGTTTATTTTTCTTTTGGGTTAAAGAGGCAAATCCTATGTATTTAGATACTTTTATTGAGTTTCTGGGGAACCTCAGCCTTTAATTTTTGTGATCTTTCCTTTTTTTTTTCTTTGCAACCATTGTTCCCCCCCCCAAAAAAAAAAAATCGGGTGGCTTCGATATATACAATCTTTTACCAATAAAAAAATAAAAAAAAAGTGTTATTGCAATCAATTATTGCTCCCTCAAAATCTGTCCAGCATGGTGCACAAATTATTCATAGGTTAAATTCTTATTTTAATAAATGTATGTGTGTATATCTATATATATGTGTGTGTTATTTTGTGTTGGGAAATTGATCTTTGGTTATAGTTAAACTTTTGAATGTGGATTGCTGTTTCTTTTTATAAACTCAACAAAGCCTTATCCCAATTGGACTGCTGATTTTTTTGTCTGTCAAGATATTTCTTCAATTTTTTGTTGGAATCTTCGGTGGTTTAGGTGTATATACTCTTTCCTATCATTGTTAAAAAGTCTATATAGGGAATCTCTCCATTATCTCTTAACATCGTCTATGAAATCATAGGCCATCGGGAAATAATTTGGAAATACCATGCATGCACTTAAAAAAACATTAATTAGAGAAAAAAAAAAATCCATCTGCCTGACAAATAAGATATTTAATTTTTAATTTTTTAAAAGCATATGTTGTTAAAAGTTTTAGGTTATTGTGGGAATTCAGAGGTTACATGACATGCTTCCTTCTAAGAGTTCTCACCATTGAAATAAGTGCATATATGTTCAAATTTCCACATAAGTCAATTTTGCATAACACTTTTGGTTTTTTGTTCTTGGCATTGAACTAATTTTAATATGAATGCACCCTGCTCAATACTTTTATGTCAATTTTTTAATGCTTCTTTTTGTTTGTTATGTGATGGAATATTTCCGAAAATTGCAGTAAGTTGGATTTTACTATTTTTTTACTAAACTAGAGGACATGACAATTATATCGGAATCTAAAGGTTTTCATTGCATATGTCTAAATGTCAATAAGTATCTATGCATTAGCCTCTGGTACCAACAAAATAAAGAAGTAAAGAAAGAGAGGAAAAACAATTCCACTTTTACTGCAACTAGATATTACAGACTTATAAAAGATTTGATGTCATTAAACAATTGATAAAAAAAAATCTGAATAAAAATATTTTTTATTCATTTTTTAGATGCTAATTAGATTTGCTATTGACAAGAAACGTAGTTAATGTAGCTGATATTTTCAGCAAACATCCTATTTTGAGGGTAATATCCCCTATTAGGACTGCTTACCATTTTGGCATAGTGGCCACATTTGGTATGTATTTATTGACACTTCTGCTATTTATTTTAGTGCTTAGTATTGGCTTAATGATGTGGAGGTGTCCATTTCCTTGCTGAACCTGTCACTGAGGTATAGCACATATTGATCTCCAATCCTCTCCCCCCCCCCCCCCCCCCCCCCCCCCCCCCCAAAAAAAAAAAAAAAAAAAACCCAAAATGCATATTTATATTACTCCTACAACTTCAAGCATTTAAAGTGTTTCTGTTCACTGTAATCCAAAACCTCATTTGTAGGAATATTCTATGTTAAGGGCACTTGTGATCCAACTTTGGAGCCACTATCTTCCAGTCTATTTGTGACCTTTTTGCTCCATCTTCATAACCCTATAAGACTAGCATTTCTCTTAGGTATAGGGTTGCGAGTCTATCATCAAGTAACCTCAAATTTACTGATGAAGGTTTTAGTTATTGAGAATCTAAAAGATTTTCATGTATGAAATACTTTGTAATATGTATAGGAAATAAAGGACTTTCTAACTACTAAAGTTATCACAAATATTTCTAAATGAATAAATAATAATTGGTTTGTTGCTCAAATTTCCGAATTTCAAAGAAATGATCTAATTGTTGCCTATGTAGAAATTAATTATCATAGTTGTCTCTAAATCTGATTCTCAAATATGCTTAATGTCTTTCATCATGGCCCAAACTTTTGAAACTCTTAAGCTCAACCTATTTCCCATTCCTGCCGCAAAATGCACTTTTGCAACTACTCTTTTTGATATGAACTTTTGCACCTGCTCTTACTTTGTGTTTGCTACATGCTTGAAACCTAAGCACATCTCTGTTCTGGTCCCCAAACGTGTTTTCACCTTCTCCTGTATCATGCTTCTTAGGACACACTTGGAAAATTCTTTTTGGCATGTGTTTGTTTGGAGATCCATTAACCATTCTATGAGTAGGGTTACTGTGTCAAACTTTTGAAATAAACATATGCAGGTGTTTGGCATAAAATCTAATCTCTTGGCTTGGCATGTCCCAACCAACGAGCGGGCGTGTCAGAGCTGGATGGGTTCACATATGACCAAACTTTAATCCCTGTAACTTTGTGTAAAAATCAGGCACTGTCGGAAAGCGGGGAATTTCCCTCCTCATGAGGTTCAACTACCTTTGTTGCAAAGGACTTTAAACCCAGGGTGATCTTCAATTGAAACACAAAAATAAGATAAAGATGGAGCTCAATATCATACCTCAACAGACTGATAAAAATATCATACCTCAACAGAAAATTTTATTACAACCTTGATGAATAGAGAAAAAGGAATGTACAAAGATTGTAATATGAGTACAATGATAGTAGGAACAGAAATGGTAAGAATGGTAGGAAGTGCAGGAACTACAACTAAGTTAACTAAGCTTGAGTAGACTATGGCTACTGCTACTGCTAAGTTAAGGCCAGGCTAAACTAAGATAAAACTAAACTGAAGGAGTTTGAATGACGCAGGGTCCTGAGCCCTTCTTCATTTATTGATGCTTTAGCATGGT